>JARCZZ010011654.1:0-17301 GCA_030323915.1 Brotogeris chrysoptera | reverse complement strand
GGGCCTATAGGGATGCTGGGGAGGGACTCTTCATGAGGGACTGTAGTGATAGGACAAGGGGTAATGGGTTGAAACTTCAACAGGGGAAGTTTAGATTGGATATAAGGAGGAAATTCTTTACTGTGAGGGTGATGAGCACTGGAATGGGTTGCCCAGGGAAGTTGTGAATGCTCCATCGCTGGTGATGTTCAAGGCCAGGCTGGACAGAGTTTTGGGTGGCATGGTTTAGCGGGAGGTGTCCCAGCTCGTGGCAAGTTTGTTGGAACTAGATGATCCTTTAGAACCCTAACTATTCTATGATTTATTGGAAAAAGTAGCTGAAACTAGAGAGGTGGATCTAAAATAAACATCACATTTCTAACAGTAAAGACAATGAATCGTCTAACCTGCACACAAGGAAGGTGTAAAGATACAAAAAGCAAATAATTATTTTGAAAGAATCTGAGCACCTTACATAAGCAGCTGGTTATAATGTCTTTGTGGTGCATCAGTATCAGTAGTCTCAATTCATCATGTTCTTTCAGTGACCACTAGATCAGAGTCATAACAACTTCTGGAAGCATCCCTGAACTGCTTTTTTGTTACCAAGAGCACCACTGACTTCATATACCCTCTGTAATTTTGACCCCTGACTGAAATATGTTATTATTTTAAAGCTATGTCAAAAAATGCAGTGGTCACATCCAGTAACAAAAATGTAATTTTTATTTTAAAAAGAAAGAAAGGACAAAAATTATAGTATTTTTTAAAATCCTGACAAAGCCTGGTTTTCTCTTCTGATGAATGTCCTAATTAAAGGAACCAGCTCAGTTGGTAGCTGGTTTTCAGCTGCTGAAAACTATCATTGATCTAACAAAAACTATACATGATTCTACTTTTACTATGGGAAACAATTTGTGTTAGACAAATAGAAACATTTGAAACATTTCATTATCCTCCTGAAAGACAACTTCATTCTAAAGTGGAGAGTAAACAGACTGCAAACCTTTTTTTTTTAAAGGGTTTCAGAAAACTCCTTTTAAGAAAGGATTCAGCAGCTAGAAATGAAACAGCCTTCTGCTTTGTGCTCATAGAGACTGCACAAGCCTAAGTGAATTTGTTCCTGTATTTCATTTTGACTAAGAAGCTAAACGTATTTGTTTATTATGTCTTAATTTTGGCCATGGATATGAACAAAAGATTGAATTTAGATTACTTTATCGTAGGTATCTTGTGACAAACCAGCTTGTGGTTAAAAGAAGATGCACTGTATTTCATGATTTGCAATTAATCCCACCCAGTAGGACAAATAGGTGATGATTTAGCTCCATTTAAGAATGGAGTTCCGCCAAGAAACTGCGTTTTGTGACACAAGGAATAAACCACCTCAAAGCATAAGGGTGAGGGGGGTAAACAAATTTCAGAACAGATTTCTGACATCCGCACTGAGATCATGAGCTTAGTAGAAAAGTTTGTTGTTTAGAGTGGGCATAGGACTGGTTTAGTAAAGGTATTCAAAACCAGACTGTTACTATGGGTGGTTGAACATTATGAATAAAGTAACTCTCTAACCTATGCTGAAGAGGAGTATAGGAAACTTACTAGAGACACAAATGCTTAGTGTACTGTTTGATTAAATATATAAGCATGAACTGAGAAGGTATTGGTTTTGTCCAACCATAACTCTTCAAAATCCTACCCAAGGATTTTATATATTTTTAACTAGATCAGAATAAACTTGGATCTCATTTTCCCTCCTAAAATAAATAACTTACTTCTTAAGTCTGAAGCATGTTAACACCTCTGATATGTGACTTTCTTGATCAAACAGGAAAGTCTCATGCCACATTATATTACTGAATTCTTTTTTCCAGCTGATGATGGTTTCACTTAGAGGCTCTGCCTGTACTCCAAAAGCTAGCTTTGAGAAGGAGAAAATGAGATAATTTCTTCTTTTGGAATAAATTATGTTTTATTTTTCATCCATTTCCAAATTTTACTGACAGACATGTTTCAGAAGGTGCATAGTTTTGGCCAGAAAAGCATCCAAAATCCAATCACAGAGATGTCACAGGCCTATCCCACACACTTAGACCCTAACTATGCTCTCTCACTTTCAAATAAGGACATGGCATGCCTATCAACATCTCCTATTAGACCTAGTGCTTCACTGCTAATTTGATAGTTGAAACATCTTTCCTGTTTCTTGTATTAAAGAATGAAGAATAGGCTTATGACTGAAAGCTACGAAGCTTATGAATCCTCTTGCCTGATGACATCTGTTTAGGTGTTGCTTCTGTTTTACAGAGTGTATATGTATGTGCATATGTATATGGTTGTGGAGGATTCTTCTATTAGTCAATTGCTGGTTTGCATATTATTGATATATAGTTTAAATAACAAGAATTGCTCAGCATGTGGCACTAACATCTTGTACCATGCCTTGCTTACAGTCTTCTAACAGCATGGTTAATACCCACTACACTTTTCAAAGCATAGAAATATTCTCTTTTAATATTTAAGAAATAGTATAACTTTAAAAGATGGAATCACATGAAGCTAACAAAAACCTCTGAATTTCATGATTTGGAGAACTAGACATGAAGTCCTATACCTAGAATAAGGAAGCTAGATACGTAGGGCAAATAATGTTGGTTACATATGAAACACAAAGGACTGTATTTTAAAACCCAATAAGCAGCTCAGATAATGTGTTTTAAATTGTGAATAATCAATTTAACTTAACTCCATGATACATTGCAGAGCCTTAAAGAGAAATTATATATTTATGCCAGTAAGGAAAGTAGCATAAGGACTCTACTGTGAATCCACAGAAATGTCTGATCTATGACCACTTATATACCATCAAGTAAAGTTATGTGGTTGTTCTCCTTTATTTATATATTGCTTTGACCTTCACTGGAGTCATATTGATCTAGTGGAAACAAATATAACAAGAAATTGGAGATGATTCAGAAAGCAACTAGACTGATATAAGTATTATTAAAAGCATGAGTTTTAGATTAAGTGATAAAGTTTAACCTAGCCAGTATGATTAAAATAAATTAGTTTGAAATAAAGATATAAGCAAAAGTTCTTATTCTTAGTTCTTTTTCTGAGGTCAAAAAGAATTGAGCAACAGATGAGTAGGAGAGGTCCTTGCACCATTTCCAGTAATGAGTCATAAAATTTTGCCAATGCCAGACTCTTTTCTTACTTTCTGTACATCATCAACAAAAGATACTCACAAACAGAAACAGGTAATTTTGAATGTGATTTAAAGCAAGCTTCAAAGCCACAAGACCTTTTAACTAAAATGCTTATTTTTACCACCTCATGAACTTAATGAATTTGCTGTACTCTTCCTGACATGTCTCCCCCCAAACCAGTATACTGACATGTTACAAAGACTTGGTTCAAACAATAAATGCTTGGATATTTCTGCATGTTTTCAATATGCTGTCCTGCCATATTCTCCATTGAAATATCTAAAATAATAAAAAGAGTGTCTTCCTTCAAAATACATACGCTATCTTTTGTTCTCTGTTGCTCAAGTTCCATTGGTTCTGATGTAATGCCTTAAATATCTGTAACTTAACATTAATCTCAGCTTGAATTTCTGGAAGTTTTCAATAAGCATATGCCAATCAAGACAAATTGGGGTGATGGTACTCCCTTAGTGAGCAGCTTTCTGAATAAATTTATTCACAGTAAGAGATAATGTCTGGACGAAGGTCAGGAAATCTAAATCTCCACAGAAATAGCTGTGTGCAGACAGCTGAGGAAATAATTATATCTGAATTTAAAAAAAAATAAAAAAAGAAAAAGAAATGGACTGGAGTCAATAATGATTTCAGTTCTGTAACCCTAGAGAATTATTGCAGGCCCAGATAATGCTGAAACTCATTAAAGACCTAAAGGATTTCACCCCCATCTGAATTTCTGTTAGAAAATAACAGTAGCGATGTTGTAGCAAATATGCCCTGAAGTTCAACACTGTGTACCTACTAGATTCAAGAATGCTATAACTGTGTAGGCATAAAGGTAAAAAGTGCCAATAAAACAGACAGCAATGTGGGTGTCAGTCAGTAGGGCTTGCCTAGGAAGCTGAAGGAGATCATGGAGTTGAAACGTGTTCAATGGGCGCAAAGTATTTGAGTTCATTTTTATATAGGCACATACACACACACAAATAAAACATTTACTACCTAAGGATTTCTAAATACTTTGCAAAGTGCTTTCCCCATCAGCTTGTGCAGAGCCCAGGAGCTGTGGCTACCAGGCTTCTGGTAAGGAGAGCAGAAGGGTTTTGTAGGACCCCCTGCATTTCTGAGAAACAACCTCCTTCTGCTGCCTCCACTGTTGCAAACCAGCAAAATATCCAACACTAAGCCTAGGAGGATTTGATTTTGAAAATTTTTCAGAGTCTTAACTAAAAAGAAACTGACATGAAGCCAGTAAAAGTACAGCTCTAATTTGTAAAGGAAGTAATCAGTACAAA
Source organism: Brotogeris chrysoptera (assembly GCA_030323915.1). Lineage (NCBI taxonomy): Eukaryota > Metazoa > Chordata > Aves > Psittaciformes > Psittacidae > Brotogeris > Brotogeris chrysoptera. Next base: position 12,821 of record JARCZZ010011654.1, on the reverse strand, counting down.
TGAGGAGCAGATAAAAAGAAATTACCATCATAAGGGAGCAGACAGAAATGAAGAAATAAAAATTCCTGGAACGTCTCCAGCAGGGTTTGGTACTCATGTTATTTTACTTATTGGAGACAATTAGGAGAGACTTGTTCGTTGTTGTGTCCCTTAGATTAGATTAGAAGACTTAAAAGTTTTCATGCTTTGGCCTTTTCCTGTCCTTGGGGGAAAAAATCCCTCCGAGAATGCTAATGATGGCTAGAGTCTATAAAAGGTTTCAAATTAGCTGTTTGTTCCCTGTCTGCTCCCCTATACTTTCTCCTTGTCTTTTCTCCAGTATGTTTGCATCTGGACCTGTACAATTTCATCTGGGAAACTGGCATGAAGTGTATGAGAAATCGTGAATTCTCATGCAATGCCATTAACACCTTGATTTCTGTTAATATTTGTACCTCAATTTGCAACAGGAGGTGGAAAATGTAGTCTATAAAGGAAGTAGAAATGAGGCCCTTTTAACAGCAACTAAATCATATTGACTGCCCTGTTACACCCACACATCACTAAGTGCTCTCAAAAGCTGTAATCAGCAATGACAAAGATGGAAAATAGACCATTTGCTTGAAGAATTGAAGTGGCCCTGACTTCTTCTGGCAACGTTTCCTCAACAGTTAAATTAGCAACAGCAAACCAGTATCAAAGATACAGGCAGCTGTCCTGCATTCGTTCCAAACAGTAAAATTTCCTGCAGAGACCTTCACTGAAGAGACCAAGGATTTGTGAACACTCAGGTTCCTTTGAAGAAAATGTCCCCTAAAGGGCAAGTTACCAGTTGTGAGTTACCATTTCCTTCAGAAGTGGAAGCCAGGATTCTTCAACCAGGGGAAAGGAAAGATTTATGGAAAAGGAGCGTCCAAGAATTTTCAGAATTAGATGAAAGATCTTCCTAATGTAGCAGGAATACCTTGAAACTAATATGAGCTCAGATTAACACCCAGCAGTGTGACAGAGCCAGGCCTGGAATCATGAGCTGTAGGTATTCAGTGCCAGAGATCAGGCAAGGGAATACTGCGTCAGCTGTTAACTGTACATGCAGAGGTATTAGTGGAAAATGAATTGCTGCAGTAGCTTAGCCAGGACAAAAGGAAAAATAGCAAGGACTTCAGCATCAGCAAAATTATGACATTCTCTTACAATTTTACTCAATTTAAGCATGGAAAAGGAGAGAAAAGACAGCTCTGATGATGTATTACACAACCCAGAATCCTAACGATAAGGAAGTCTTGTCTTCCCCCACTCCAAGTCATTTTAAACTTCTGTGGTGATTTTATAGATGGTGTTTTCTTTTAATATAAGGCTAATCTGGAAAAGATGTTTATTGCTTAACAGCGATATATTATCTTAATACAGTGAAAATCTGACAGTTGCCAAAACTCCTGGCCTCACTGCAGCAATAGCTTCGCCAGTAGTGTTTAGTGTTTCAGATGTGACCTGAGCAGCAAGGAGCTGCCCTTCTGACCCCATCCCATTTCTCAATGCTGCCCAGCAGAGCTCAACCTGCCCTGCTTGAGGCTTGCTGTACTTTGTCCCTTGGCAAGTCTTCTCTGCAGGCTCCAGAGATCAGTAAGCTATCAGGCTCGACCGAATCGCACGACCAGGATATTTTCAATGAAACCTGGGTTACATAGGGGAAATATAACCATTTTGTACTTAGCTACAGGGAATGCTGCCTCAGACTTAGCTAGTCACCTGTGAGCCTCTGAAGGTATAAATTCCATCCAACTAACTTACAAAAGCTTTGTGAAACAACGTAGATTGGCATTGCTGCATCTGTTCTTAAGGAACTCTGCAAGAGCAGGATTTCAACAAAACAATCAGAAATAGCTCTATATTCCTTCTATTCATCCCAGAAGAAATAGGAACTATTTTTGCTCTTTTGAAAGCATGTAGTAGCTTTGTTCAGCTGCCTATAACAAAATTCTGATTTTTCCTCTTCTGTTTTCTGTTGTTTGCTTTTTGTCTGGTTGTTTTCTTTATAGATATGGGAAAGTAAGCAGCATTGCAAGACTCATTTAAAGCACATACTCAACAGGAAGCTATATGTTGTTTGTGATTTAACACGTCTTCTGGTTTACTCAGTCTGCCTTGGTCTGTTCTTTCAGTAAGAATTTTGAGAGCTGCTTGTGCAAGTGATGAGACTTATGCACTTCTTGTGGCTTCAATCCAAAATACTAGCAAAATACTGATGAAATGGCTTTGTTGTCGTTTGATATCAATGCATTCATAGGAGGGAAAGATAAAGTATAAGGTACGAAAATATCAAAATTGTTTTTTTCTGGTAAAGGACTCATTCCTGGCTCCTATCATGTCCTTTATGTCTTTGCCAGTTGGTAAAAAGTAACAGAAGAAATATCAGAAAATCTAGTGGCCAGGGATATACCCAATTACGACCTTCCGATGCATTAAGTAACAACATGTCGTACACATTTTCTCAGCGCTCCTCCAGTCCTGGGCTTTGGCAGCTGGGGTACAATAGCTTCAGCTGCTTCTTCTCTCAGGAGAACTCTCGACAGCTAGCGTCACCTTTGCATGTCATTTCAAATTGAACAAAGTCTAATCTATGTGGCAATTTACACCTTAGTTGCCAACATGCAAAGAAAGTTAAAAGATGGTGACAATCTCACAGAATTAAGTCTCCATTTGCATATGGAGTTTTAATTCCCTCTGCTGTTACTGCACATTTCTGATTCTCTATGAAGTTGCAAAGGAGATTATACCAATGCACTTTTCTCCTCTCTTTCAGAACCAGTTTTTAGCAACAGGAAAACTGTAGAGGAAAAAAACATATTAAGAAACACCATATATAAATAAAAATAGATTAAAATACTGGTTTAGCTTCTATGGACTTGACAGTGCGCACTGACTGTGCATATTTCTGTATGTAATAGCCAACTGAATCTAATCTAATACAACAAATAAGTCTAGTTGCAGGACGTACCCTGCTGTCCTAATAACATACAGAGATATTAATAGAGTTTCCACTTGTGAAATTGCTTTTTGAAAAGGCATATGGTTCAGTTTGGCTCTACAGCTTTTATTCTTTTAAGTGTCAGTAATTTGCTGAAAATATTATTATTAGGTATAATTTATTTATTACCTCCCTCAAAAATTCCTAACGATATTTTTTGAACACTGGCATTACATTTAGATGCACTACTGAGCCTAGGAATTAATGAAACTGTGTCATAATAAGTTGGATGTATGCTGCCTGTGGTTTTAATATAGCAGCAATGTCATTATTTTGTCTTATAACTTTAAGGGAAAATTGACCTCTTTGCTATATCACAGAGCACATATAATTATGCAGACAATATGTTTTTTGCAATAATACATATAGATATTATATTCAAAGGGTGTTCAATCTGCAGTGTCAAATCAGCAAATGTTGGGAGCTGTCAGAATTCAGATGTCCAAATGAACCAATGTTTTGGCAGGGAAAGTTCCTGTGTCCTGGTCTAATCTTATGCTTACATATTGGAAAGAAAATGGTCATTTCTTTTCTTGAAGCTTTCTGTTCTGCTTGCTCCATACCCTGGACATTTTTTATGATCACACTGTTAAAGACTGAATAATGATATGAGAATCAAGGAAAGAGTTTTGCTCCTAATAGAAGTTTTACTCTAGCATTTCTAAACTCATGTGTGCTACTTCCCAAGATTGATCCTTTATCTTTTTTTAAAAAAGAGCTTCCTATGTTAAAATTCTTAGACCTACAACAGACGTCATAATCACCTGAACTAAAAACTAGTTAATAGTAGTACAGACTGACTATTTTCTATGAGCAAACCTCTGTGGATGGGCACACTGTCCTGAGCACTTCCATTGAGCCTGCAGGCTGACTGAAAGCCAGCTTATTTTCCTCCAGAAACAGAACATCTCTATGGGAATACTGCTAAGCCCTCTTTTGCTCAGATATCCAGGCCAGTCCAGAAGTCCCCAGCACACACTGATACAGTATGTGCTTTATACACACCTCCAGACTCCTGGGAACCAGGGAGAGGGAGATGAGCTAAATGTCTGGACACTGGGGTACACAACCACAACAGGGCCAGCTGGTGAACTTGGGGAATCAAGCATTTTGTATTTAATCTTTATCTTTAAGGGAAGCAATCTGAGAATTTCACAGGCAGCAAATCGCATTCATACATATCTGCCATGAAGTCTGACTATAGTATAGGGCTGTTAATGGAAATGGTAAAATTGTTAAAAATGAAGATAAAAGTCACAAGTCTTTCATATCTGTATGCTATTTATTATCTGCATTTGGAACAAGACAGGCTGATATGTTTGCACTATAGCAAAAACTTGAAGCTAGGATTCCTGCTCTCTCCTGCCACCCAGATCTCCCAGCACTTTAAGGACACTGCAGCAAAAGGGGAAACTAACCTTGTCAGCCAAGGAGAAGATTGAGGAGATGGAAGGGAGTTAGTCCTTGCTGGAACAGCACCACCCCCCACTTCCTCAATGGCTCACAAACTTAAAGCTTTTGTTATAAAAAGGTAAAGAGTTTAACATCTTTTGCACATTGATCATAATTATAGCGTGTGAAGCAAATAGAGTTGCTATACACTGAATCTGATCTCAGTGTGACTCCGAGCTGGGAAGGAGCCCACTGCAGCTGTTCCACTGCATTAGAGCCATCAGCTTCACCTCATTAGGAGAAGCATTCACTTCCCTATGAGATCCCTGCTGCACAACTTCCTGCCCTGCCCCTAAGACAGACATGGTAAGAGCATGTCACTTAACCCCTTTGTGTTCTTAGCTACACATAAATATAAGGAACAGAAAGCCAGAGAAACAGCTTCTTGGCAGTTCTGGTGTCTGGGCACAAGAAGAAATATCACTTTATATACAAAGATATTCATGCTGCCACTGTGTTAGCTCACTCACTGACAGACCAGCATCTGGTGGAACACTATGTGGTACACCAGCAAACACTGAGCAGTCACTTTGGCCCAGAAAATGTGCAAAGAAAGAGATAATGTAAAAGAAAGAACAAATTTAATTGTTTTGTCAGCTTAGAGCAATCTAACATAGACTCAAACTAAAATCTATTTTGTGTTTTGTGAGGGAACAGGAGAGCATGCAGTGCCTCCTTGTATTTAATTAGATACTTGTTTCAACAGTCATATTTGATTTTTTTATGGTACTGAGGTTTTGTTAACAATTTCCTTTTCCAAATATGTACAAACATAGTAAGTATATCAACTTTAGGTGTATGAATTGCTCTTAAACTTTGTTGTGATTTAAGTCCTGCCTGCTACCCAGAACCACGCAGCCGCTCGCTCACTCCCCTCCCCCCTTCCTCCCCCTATTCCCGGAGGGATGGGGAGGAGAATAGAAAGAAGGTAACTCCCACAGGCTGAGATAAGAACAGTCCAGTAACTAAGGTATAACACAAACCAGTAACTAAGGTATAACACAAACCACTGCTACTACCACCAATGATAGTAATGGTAAGGGAAATAACAAGGAAAGAGAATACAACCACTCACCACTCACCGACCGATACCCAGCCCAACCAAGCAGTGATCTAGCCCTTCTGGATAACTGCCTCCAGCTTATATACTGGGCATGATGAGCTGTGGTATGGAAAACCTCTTTGGTCAGTTTGGGTCAGGTGTCCTGTCTCTGCTTCTTCCCGGCTCCCCCTCCTCCCTGGCAGAGCATGAGACTCAGAAAGTCCTTGGTCAGAGTAAGCATTACTAAGCAGGAACTAAAACCATCGGTCTTATCAGTGCTGTTCCCAGGCTGAAAGTCAAAATCACGGCACTGAGAAGCTACTAAGAAGGAGAAAAATGACTGCTACTGCTGAACCCAGGACAACCTTTAAACAGTCTACCTAAAAATCTTCAAAAATTGCAGTCAGAAACATGTGCATATGCTCATTCATAAAGCTGAGTTCTGATGTCTCAGCGCTGTTAAAAAACAAATATTGTATTTGAAAATGCCTGGAGATTGTACAAAGTAAGACTGGTTTACAGCAAATGTGGAATCCTTTGTAGAGTTCAGCGTTTGGAATTTTTTTGTGGGTTTTTTTTTTTTTTTTTCTGATTTCTTTTTTAAGCAATATTTGACTTCTTTTATAAACTTTACTAGGCTAAAGTTTATAGACTGGTAGAACTGCCTTTATTCTCCAATACTTTATTATTTTGGAGATTATTTGTGGAAAAAAGTAATAAAATCAGGGCCTGATTCTCCTTTTATGTTACACAAGCTTTGCTAAGGAAGAACCCTGCAGACTCCAAAGTCACTCTGTTAAGGAAATGAGACTCTTCAAAAGGCTCTGGGCTTCCCTGGTGTTCAGTTCATTCTCTGCTTCTGAACATGAACATGTTCCAACACAACAAACATATGTTTTGGTGTCCCCTCTTCACAAAAGGGCAGAGAAGGAAGGTTGTGGAGGAAATTAGATGATGGACTTCCTCAGTTTCTTATATCTCTGAACATATGCCACCCACATTAGGTCTGAGAGCAAGAACGGTAGAGGCCTGCCCTCTTTCTCCACAGGGCATTACTGGAGCTTTGATCTCTTGCCCATATCTGGCTGGAACTGGGATCTGCACCTCACAAATACTCTTTGCAGCTGTGAAAACACAGCAGGAAATCTCTTTCCTATTGTCAAGTGTTCATCTCTTGGGGAACAAAGATGCCATTGGAAAAGAGACTGCTGCAGCCTGCAAGAGTGGGTATGTTGCACAGTTACTGGGAGGCAATGGGCCCAATTGGAGCCAGAGCACAGGACTGAGTTTGTCCAGGTTCACAATTTCTACAAGGCAATTGATAAGCTCATAGAAGGATCCGGTAGTCATGAGTCTGTATTTTTTTGCAGGGCAGTGAAAAATAACGTGTATTTTAATCCATGATTTAGAAGTAAAAGCTAAAGGAAAAGCTGGGAGTGTGAGAAAAAGTTTCATGCAATCTTATCAGAGCTGAAAGTCCTATTACATAAGTTTTGATTTAAGCCCTTGTTATTTTGGGTCTTTTACTAGTGGTCATGAACTCTGTATATATCCTGTGGTCTATGCTATCAGAAAGGAATATGCTCCCTTCTCACCAATCCCATGAGTACAGACAGTGGAGGGGAAATGGGTGGCTGTTTGCTCAGATCCCACAGAAGAAATTTTGGATGAATCTGCCACAGCTTTCTCTGAGCTCTGAGAATGGTCCCTTTGCCAGTCAGAAAAGTTCAGGAGCAAAGCCCAATCCAACAATGGGACTGCTTTGTAGGGTAAGTCAGGCATTCTAACTGCTTTCTGTTCCTTTCATTATGATATTATGAAAACCAGACAGTATCCAAAAGTCAGTTTCCATAGTGAAGTAGTGTCTGATAAGATAGAAGAAATCAGAACACCCAAGAGAGATAGTCAAGCATGAACTTGGGTAATGAAGGCTGCATCTCCATGCATGTTTTCATCTGGAGCACCAGCATACAGATACTCCATGTTAATTCCCTTTGGAAACCTGTTTTGGCATGTATTAGACAGATTCATTCTAAAACACAAACTGGATGCTCCACTCTGTACTAAATGTTTTCCAACCCTTCACAAATGTTTTCCAACCCTTATGTGTCTCCATTGCTTCCAAAAGAAACCTATGGAGTCATACTTAGTTTACTTAGTATACAGCTAAAGGATGTTTGAACAGTTTTGATGATGCAGGTAGAAGAATTTTTTTTCTTGACCAAAATAAAACCCCAGAACTTCACTGACCAAAAATACAACTGCCTCAGTGCCAACTGATTCATTCTATTTGAGCCAGATTGTTTGCTAATGTGGAAATGCTGTGAGTGAGCCACCAGCAGCATTTCCTCACAGCAGCAGAATTTGATGCTATTAATGTATATGTGCACGTTCTCACACACATTTTTCCATGGTGGTGCCTAATGAAGTAGACAGCTCTTGACAGCAAGAATGCATGTGAACATGTTGGAAAACACCATATGCACTTTATGCTACATGAGAGGATACAGAACAAGGTGACATTTTTGGAAACGGAATTTTAAAGGATGTGGCGATAACAAAGACCATCTGTGTAGTCACTTTTTTTTTTTTTCTGTAGAAAACATGAAATTTACAAACAGGAAGAAGTTATCTGGCCCAGTATGTCTACTTTTTTTGGTTAACTTCAAACCCACTTTCCTGTCTTTTTGCTCTATGTCTTCACTCCTTTTGTGCTCAAGAAGGAAATCTGTGTCTCTCTTGAACTCATTTACACTTGTCAGCTTCAGCCTTTTCTTCAATTATTTATTCCATATGTTCAGAGACCTTTCAATGGAACAGCTCTTCCTGAGTTTCCTTGATTTAAGTTGAAGTTTTGACCTCTCTCTGTGAATAATTTTGCAAATAACCATTTCTGAGCATTGCAAATATAAAGCATTACATATTAACCAATATCACAAGTTGTTTGTTTTGCTTTGTTTTTATTAACGTAGGAGAAATATTTTGAGTGATGAGGTATAATTTTAATAACTTTTTTAGTTTGCTTTTCAGTTTGTTTTCTTTTTAAAGGAGGGCAGTGAAGACTTAAACCCACAAAGTTCTGATATTTTTACAAATTCCTGTAATTTCCTGAATTACCATGCATCAGAGTCATCATGAGGAAATTCAGATTTCTAAAAATCAGAATTTTAAGTCTAGGCTCATCACAGTGAGTTCCTTTGTCTAATGGACACAATGATTTATAAGACCCATTGTGGACTTATTTTACTGGAAACTAATTCCCCTATAGGTGCTTATGTGTCTCCATTGCTTGCAAAAGAAACCTATGGAGTCGTACTCAGAGTTAGATACCTAACTCTTGATGACTTAATTACAGCTGATGTACACCATACACACACCATGTGTCCACTGCTCCACAATAAGATAATTTGAAATGATGTGACTGAGACCTGTAGGTTTTCATTGTGGATCCCCATTCATTACCTTATCCACTGGACCACTAAGCCAGAAAATGTAACTGCTGCAAAAGCAACAACAACTGAAGAAGCTTCAGTTTCAGTTTCATTAAATATTGCTGAAGAAGTCAGGTGTGTGACTTCTCCCTGCCAGGTAACATGGTGAATCTAAATCTGAAGATGGGCAGCCACTGACTGGCAAATGTGGTTGTCAAGAAGAGCTTGCAGCTGTTAGCTCATAAATATTTTGAGGCCACTCTAAAAAGAAGGTACGAGTCCTCTGTGTGGGATGAAGGGTTTTGCTAGGAATGTCAGACTCAGGGCAAGACATGACTGTCAGCAAAGGATGTAGAAGACAGAAAAAGCAAAAGGGCAGACTGCCCTTCTCTATATGCTGATGTAGCTAGTGACTTTGGGGCACAAAATTTCATTAGGAAGTAAGAATTGTTGAGATATCACTCAACATTGCCTTTTCTTCTGTGTAGGAAGCCCCTAAATGCAGAAGGAGATTGAGGAGAAGCAGCATTTTGCTGGCACAGTAAGTGTTGAGCACTTCTCAGGTTCATAAACAACAATTTGTTCCAAATAGTTATGTATTTGTTATTTTCTGTCCTCAACATTATTCTATCAGTGCTACTAATAATTTTGCTCATTTATGTCTGAATTTTGGTAAAAACTTGATAAATAAAGAAAACTTATATGACCATTTCCACTGAATACAAAAACTTTGTTTTTGCAAAGGGTTTAGGAATGTATTTATATGTATATAAATATATTTATATATATTTACTCTATATACATACATATGTACCTCTCAGGAGAATGACTGATTCATTTGTAATGAGCAATGGGTGGCTGAACGTAGACCAATTTGTTGCCATGCTACCTCTCAGTCACTTTGGCAAGACACCTCACTAGGGCAGGATGGAGCTTTGGCTCAGTCTAATTCTACTTTTTCACTGCATTTTCCACAGCTGTCTTACGAGACAAGTTTTGTCCTCTTCATATGCTCAGCACTGTAAGCTAGAAAGATGATAGCCAACTGTGTCGCTCTCGTGAGTGTGATCCATCTCTCCTTTATGTTCTGCAGTGTCATTTACGTCTAGAATAGACAGATATTAAACAGTGCTGGAGAAATATTTGCAGGACTGGTTAAAAATGTATGTAAGTAATGTACAATAAAATATGGATTTTAATATTAGGTCTATTTACCACTTAGGCCAAGAAATAATAATAATAAAAAAAAAGTTCATTCAAACACTTGGAGTTTGCCAAAATACAAGCCTATTTCATGTCCAAAAGCATGAATGCCCTTGGGGAAGGAACTAGGTAAGTGTGCATAAATCAAAATGAGAGGCCATTATTGCAGAAAAAAACAGTGGTGAGAAACACTGTGCATACAACTGGGGCAGTACTTGGCAGGTATTATATTTAATAACAATGCTTTCAGTTGAGAAATGTAAGTTTTAGGCTATTGGCCCTGCACACTACATCTAACAAGTGATATATTATTGAGATTTCTGTTTTCTTGGACTGTAAAGTTTGTTCAGAAAACACTTCAAACTGAGCATGCTTCCTCTCCTTGCTTGCGACTAGCTGTAGCGTCATAATCTATGGCCAATACATGGAGGCCAATATTTCATATGTCATTTTGATTCTTTTATAGAGAGGGGAAACAATATGTAATTTACATGAAATCATAGTTTCTATTGCAAGCTGTAAAAAAAAAATACAAAACCAAAGATATTATCTTGGATTGGTTTGACTGTGGGTATGTTTGCCAGATTGCAGCAAGGCATATGTGCTATGGGGAGAAAAGCTTCACAGCCTGAAAAAAAAGGCAGCATTTGAGTGGGTTTTATTTCCCCCTCAGAAGTAAACAGTTTTCACAATTAACCCCGCTGCTCTGTTTATACATCAACTAAAATGTGGAGAGTACACACAGTTGCTCTCATTAATTTTTGATAAGCAATAGCAACTTAAAAAAATTACTCCATGGTTTATGCATTACCAGGTCTTTAATTCAATGGAAAACATATGCAGAGACAGACTTTCAGTCTTGTTATATGACAAAAGAGGTGGGAAGCCATAGAATAAATATGCTCTGATTTATCTGTTATATTGGAGTTCTCTCTTTCATGGTGTTCTTTGACAATACAGACCCATAAAACAGATCATACTTCTAAGCTGTTTCTTCCACTTGATACTAATCAGCACATATGCTACAAGGTAGAGAAACCCAGTAGGAAAAAATGTATATAAAATATTCCACTGCTACCTTATGGCTATAGAAAAAAAACGCTCACAGCATATCTTGGCATTAAATATGCTGTTATAGCTAAGAATTTGCAAGCGTTAAGGACTTTTCTAGGAAATGCCTTGCCTGCAACAGTTTGTCAAATATGTATGGCTTTACACTGAATGTAATGCAATGACCGGAGTAATCTAAATTATTCTTTAACTGGATGGTTTGTATTTTTTATTTTCATTTCGAGAGAGAAACACATTATTTAGCTACTCTCATTAGGTAATTTTAAGGTATTGAAATTTACAGCTATCATCTTGTAAAGTTACACTGATGTCATAAAAACCTGTGGGTAATGAAGTAATATGTAGGTAATAAGCTGAAGCCTAGGTATGTAATGCTGTGCACCTAAAGATAGATGTTCTTTCCATCTTTATTTTATTGCTAAATGAGTGAGATGATTTTAAAAAATAAGACCCTGATGTACTCAGTGGTCATAAAAATCAGACCAATTATTTGTCATTTAATTGCTCCGAAGCTTATATTGGGTTGCATATTTCTAAAAATGAGACTAATGGAAAAATTAAAGTGATCTGGGAAGTCTGAAGTAGTAAGACTGAGAATGTTATCTAGACATGTGGTGTACCTACATCTCCACCTAATTTTTATTAGTCTAACAGAAGTAAAACCTATTAATAGTAAATCATGATTTACTAGTCCATTCCACTCCACCAGTCTTCAAGATATACATACACAATGTTGCCTTGTGCAAAACTGACATTTGCCAAAACCTGCCAGATGCAATATTTGAGTAACTATACAGTTTCTCCCTTCAGATCAGTCAAGTCTGAACAGAAATAATCAAGGAGTGGCTAATATTGCTAAATCACATTTTTTTCCAAGTGTATGCTAGTCTAACAAGTGCGGTCCCTTGACTGCGCCCTTGCCTTCATGCCTGTTGATAGAACCTGCCCTCAGTGCAGTTTGCACATGTGTAAAATCCTCCCAGCTTTCCAAGGTTTGTACCCTTGGCTCTCTACTCAGCATCTGCTGACGTGAGTGGCAAAATTGTCTTTGGCTTTAATGAGACAGTACCAGAATTGAAGTTTAACTATTAGATGCTGAGAACAGGGAGATCATTATGGACGAAAAATAGATTACATGCCTGGATGGGTGTTGTTTTATGGACTTGCATGCACTGCATTTGTAATGCTTCAGGCTCGCAGCAGAGCAGGGCAGGAGAAGTGACTCCTGGGTTCTGCTACTTCCTTTCTTGGGCTCCCTGGGTACTGAGGTTCATCCAATTTTTCCACAAGCTGGACTTCTCCACACCTTAAACTTCCCTATAGTTCTGCTTCCCCATCTTATCCTTGGGATATTGTCAGTTCTTTCTCACTGACCTTCATTTCCATACCATGTACACACAGATCAAGATCTCACCCTCCCATTCAAATATGGAAACAAAATATTCTCAACACACACATAACAACAGAATATTCTGTTTGCTTTTAGCAGCCACTCTTACAAAAGATGGTTAAAGTCTGTCAAAACAGGCTGAGAAATATGGGGCTGTTCAGCCTGGAGAAGAGAAGACTGCGTGGAGACCTCCTAGCAGCCTTCCAGTATCTGAAGGGGGCCTAC
>JARCZZ010011652.1:1893-30139 GCA_030323915.1 Brotogeris chrysoptera | reverse complement strand
GGTTGGACAGAGCCTTGGGTGGCATGGTTTAGTGTGAGGTGTCCCTGCCCATGGCAGGGGGGTTGGAACTGGATGATGTTAAGGTCCTTTCCAACCCTAACTGTTCTATGATTGTATGATTCTTTATGTATGACTTGTGTGAACTGTCACATTTCACTGCCAGCCCAGACAGTAAATATCCTTGGTCAAAACTGAGTGTGACATTAAAAAGTATGACATTAAAGAGTAAAAAAGTAGAAAGTCCTTCCTGATTTATTTCAGTGCAGCCTGGAGGAAGACTCCTACCATCAGGTGTGAGGTGCTGCTTATTTACTGTGACATGGAGGAGACACGTGGGCCTGTGGAAACCCTGCACTGTGGCACGTGAGGTGTTGGCACTGCTGTTCCTTCAGTTAAGCTGTGTCATTTGACTCAGGGAAGCACTTGGTTTTGGGAGGCATCCTTTTAAAGGAGAGAAAATAGACAGTGAATTCAGCACACGCCACCTGCAAAAGAAGTTGTGTAGCTACTGCTGTGACCTGGAACTGAATAGCTGAGGGTGAACGATGTCCCCCTGCCTCCCAGAGCTCTACTGCCTTGTCCTGCCTGCCTTCCAATATGTAACTTAAGACCAACCTGCAGAGCAATGTCATTGGTGTTTGTAAGTTAATGACAAGAAGAGCAGGATTGCTGAATCACCAGGTTAACCTGGAGTGTTTTAGTTGATTGAAGCCAGAGAGCAAACTCGAGTTAAAATGCATGTCTACCAAAATGCCATCTACGTCAGCACCACTAGGGTGGCGCGTAACTCCATGTGCCTATCTCCATGCAGCTGAGAGAGGCACAAGTCTTCCAAAACGGAAGATCATTTTGAGTAGTAACCCATATATGAGAACAGCATCAGTAACTATGAAGCATGCTGCAAGCCACAAGTTTCCTGAGACTGATGATCTAGGCCAGAAGTTAACGACTGCTGCTAATGCCACCAGTGCGTACTGTTCATTAGGATCCCACCAGAGACTGTTCAAATCACAGCAATCAGTTCAGGAACTCCCAGGGTCATATGATCAGCCTCCTCAGTCTTATTTCCACTCTCTGGGGGTGAACAAAGTGCTTGAGAAAAGAAGAAAATGGGAACATTGACAGCATTGTGTTCCGTGCTCCTCTCTTAAGCAGTCAGCAGTGTTTCTGGCTTTGCAGTGAATCAGCAGCAGAAGCGACCACCCTGCTCTATAGTCCTCTTTTCAGGAATAATTCACAAGGAATAATCTTAGCAGTTGACAAGGACAATGCAACTCATAAGAAACCTGCTCGATGGTGTATGGACACTTACTGCAGCTGGCTTATAATGTAATTCATAGGAAAGTTAGGTCATTTTGATTTCAACTGGCTTGGATTTTGATGGGGATCTAGACAACTGCATAATCCCAGAAGGGTTCACTCTGACCATACCTTCCCCTAGGCTTTTTTGGCTCTATTTCTTCTGAATGTTCAAATCACTCTGCTTGTGCTTAATGTGAATGTCCTTTGCTTCTGCCCTGGTTTGGGCTCCTTGCACTGTTGCTGAAGACTCCCCTGGTATCCTATGCATCAGTTTGTCTCTCTGGACCAGGATGGAGAGATGGCCTGGTAGATATGTCTACTCCATTAGTCCCCGTGGCGCCTCAAAGCTGCTTTTCTTTAATATGTGTGATATAATGATTAGGCTCAGGAGAGTGAGCTGATCCTCTCTCCAAAAGGTGCCACGTTTCAGCTCTCTGCCAACACAGTCAATGTAGAAGGCATTAAGGATGATGCTGAGGTTACACCCATGTCAAATAATGTGAATAGGAGAGCTTATCACTTTCTATTGACTTTACAGGTCTGGACAGTGGGAGTCACTCATCAGTGCAGATGTTTTCAGAGGCACGTAAGTTCTCATAAATGCTCTGTGACAATATCTGATTATATCCCTATTCCGGTATTACTTCTAATATAAAGGGAAAAAAAGCGGCCACAGAACATTTATCAAGCTTGTCTACTTCACATCATTCATGTAGGCTGGTAAGGATAATTACTGGTAAGTAATTATCTTACTGGTAAGTAAGATCACTGGGAAGCATGATCTACTATTATGTAGCTGGCAACTGCTGTGAGAAATTAGAGTTCTGCTGTGCTCTCTCTGTGTATATATATACCTATACATACAACAAACTGTTACAAAAACTGGGTGATGCAGTGACTAAACACAACTGTGAGGGGATGGAAATTTGCACAAATAAAGTAAATCAGTAATTAACTGTGTGGCTCATTATTTTAAAATAGAAGTCTGCAGAAGCAGGGTGAGATTTTTGCCACTTACCAGGTATGTAAGTTACAGCACCAGGTACAGTGGCACCAAAAATACATCCATTTTACCAGGGAATGCTTATCAGTGATCAAAAGATGAGAATTCTGCAGTGGTAATTTTGGGAGTTGGCCTTTATGAGTTCTGAGGATGCCACAGATCAGCAAACTGAACAGAAACAGAATCACAGACTCACAGAACAGTTAGGGTTGGAAAGGACCTTAAGATCATCCAGTTCCAACTCCCTGCAATGGGCAAGGACACCTCACACTAGACCATGCCGCCCAAGGCTCTGTCCAGCCTGGCCTTGAACACTGCCAGGGATGGAGCATTCACCACTTCTTTGGGCAGCCTGTGCCAGTGTCTCACAGGGAAGAACTTTTTCCTTATATCCAACCTGAACTTCCCCTCAGTTTGAACCCATCACCCCTTGTCCTATCGCTACAGTCCCTGATGGGAGAGTCCCTCTCCAGCATCTTTGTAGCCCTCTTCAGACACTGGAAGCTGCTCTGAGGTCTCCATGCAGCCTTCTCTTCTCCAGGCTGAACAGCCCCGATGCTCTCAGCCTGCCTTCACACGGGAGGTGCAGCTCCTTTCAGCTAGAAGGAAGTATATTCATATTGTTGGTAGGAGAACCTCCATATTTCTGCCCAAGGTTTTTAAACCTCTGATGACGTATCTGTGCCAACGAATATATCACAGACTTTGTGTGATGTACAGTACATAAGACTTCAGCTTTCCAACGAGATCTTATTATTAATCCCATTTTCCCTGGAGTGTAACACAGGAGCTGGTAATATCAGGTAAATTTAACAGACACACAATTGCAGTCTAATTAACCTCCTCACATGAAATGTGGTTTAATTGGGGAGCTTACTGCTCCAGGAAGTTGTTGAGATTAGATTTTGGTGACAGCAAAAACCCCAGGTTAGCTTCCTGAATGGGATCAAGAAATTGAAATTTCTGCCTTGAAATCTATATAAAACAGTGCAGAGAGTGCCTTTGGAGGAGCAGCAGATAATTGTGTTCGTGCTTCTCATTCTTGCTGTATAGCTTTTGACTTGCCGTTGGTTTCCTGAATCCACAGAGTATTGCCTGCTGGAGATTGAGAAGGCAGATCAGAAGTACCAGCTTTGCTGAGCATGACCTTGGAGGAGATATCAGTGAACTGCCATTTAACCCAGAGAGAACTGTGCTTGAGACCGGACTGGGATTTTCCCTGAAGGTGCTGGTTGGGCTCACTGCCCACAGCTGAGCCCCCACCTGATTGCTGTAAGGGGGAAATGAAAGAGTAGGGGAGGGAGAAGAGTTTTTAGCAGGTGCTGCCTCTGACATCCTCCTGCTTTTCTAAAGGTAGAGCTCCTGGCAGCAAAGGAAATCTGTCTCCTGGGCACACAGGCTTGAGAAAGGTACCTTTGCAGTGCAGAGCTGTTCACAGGCTGGCAAACTGCGTCAGCTTTGCCAGCTCAGTTTGAAGTTTATTCCTGCAGGTAATGAGTTGCCAGCAACCCCAGAATGGCGATGGGATGGCTCCAGTGACTGCGAGCTACCAGTAAGCAGCTACTTGATTATACCTCTAACTACTTCTAAGTACTTTCTGCATTAAGGAATGTGCTTTGCTCTTTCTGAACTTGGGATGACCAAAAATAATATACTTAGTTGCAAAAATGTGAGTAATATTGAATATAACAGTAAGGGATGGGCCCAGCGTAGTTAAAAGTGAAGAACAACAAGTGGCAGGGGGTAGGTGAATTACTGCATGTTGTACTACAGGTAACTTACTGAGCAGCTCAGGCTTTTGTCATCCCATCTGTCATGGGTATTTGTGAAGGCGTAGTGCAGCTGCTTGTCATTCAGGCCATTACTTTCCATGGGACTTGGAAACTGAATTCTAATACAAATTACAGTGTTAAGAAGAACAAGCATTTGTTTTAAGGTGATGACATATCTGGCACCCAGAATTACGGCCAGGTTGCCAAACCCTCTTTTAACAGGCTTGCAACTACTCAGGTGTGATTGTAGTATCACTGGTCAAGCCCTGAATTTGGGCTACAAAAATTGGGAAGTGCTTATTCTAATAGTCACTTCCTTATCTTCTGTATTGTTTCAGTCAGGATCATCCCATAGGCTTTATCATAGGTCTTTTCAGATCTTTTGGAGCTGTTTGGGGTCTCATCTTACCCTTAATGTTCTCACCAGGAACTGGCTTTGATACTTAAAGAAATCTTACAGAGTGCAAATGAGATTAGGCCCCGAAAACGGAGGAGAAGGAATTTTCCACAGGAAGCAATGCTGCTTTGTGTTTGGTACTCCTTCCCCTCTCCTAGGCTTTGACTTGCTATCAGTTGTACCGCTTCGGAGGAAAAATGATTGATGTTTCCTTACTTGTTTTGCTCAGAAGGGCTCAGTTGCCTCAGTGCTCAGGACTGTGTTGATGCAGATACGCTGTTGGACTGTTGGCTTAAACAGACCCCAAATTCCCCAAGGCATTTGTGCTCAATTTTTGCTATGTGAAACAGCGGTTAGCCAGGTAACACACTCACAGCTTGGCACAGTGCACACCCTGTCTGACTGTGGGTCACGTACTGACTGTGATTTTAAGCTTTTTCTTCAACGTTTTCAAACCTTCTCAGTAAGAAAACTGGTATTTTTTTTTGTGATGAGAGTCACTTCTGCATTGCCTGGTCACAAGTTAGGTCACAGAACTTGACCTACTATATTAGCAGGATATTATTTTACATTTATTTTATTATTAAATATATTTATTATTCCATTATATTATACATACTATGTAATCTACCCTCAGTTATTATTAAATTTATACTTTCCTAAATTTCCTAGTGCTTTTTTTAATAAACCTATTAATGCTGTAAATTACTGGGAAGCCAAGGACAAAACACTGAGTGCTAGTGTTTTAATAAGTGGCTGCCGTTTCACAGGCCACAGGCAACCTGAGGCTTCCAGAGACTGGGAGTTTGGTTCATCATCAAGCTACTCCAATTTTATTCTGCTGTAATTCTCGCTCAGTTTAGCAACCCTGAAGTAAAGTTTGGTGGTGATGAATTATGCCTTTGGGTTTTTTTCCTTTCTGAATGTAAAAGTTACACAGTAAATAATGTTTGCTCCTCACAGAGCGGCCATGAGGGGAAACATACTTTTTCTGAGTGCTAAAGATGCAAACTCGGCAGCAGTTCAAAGAGTCAGAGTGTAGAGCACTGGACTGGATAGCTTGGTGAATTACTTGCTTTGCAGTACTGCTGTTGACATTCTTGCTTCTCTTAGGACCCCTTTGGGAATAAATGAATATACCTCTTGGGATAGAGGCACATGAAGCAGGGTTAGAGAAGTGATTGTAATTAATTCAGAGCTGTAACGTGGGTATGTTTTGTTCCCAGAAGCGAAGAGGGACCTTCCAGAATCAAAATCGTGGTCTGTGTTTTCCTATTACCTTAAACTGGCCAGTTCCTCAGAGTTTGGATACTCAGTGCTTCCTAAAACTAGGGTCCTTTAGGGCTAATGGTGGGATCGAGCCTCCTGAGCCCAGCTCTAGTGCCCTGTTCCCAGGACCACCCTCCCTTGAGTGTTCATTGCATATTCCAACTAACCCTTCAACTTTGCCAGTTTTCCCCCTCTTCTACTACTTCCAATGCTTTCACTCCATCTTGAATACAGACACACTCTTCATGTTCCAATTTGGCTGCCCCTTGGCAATTAGTTTGTAGTTTTGCAAACAAACTTCAGGCAATTCAGTCTTGCTGACTTTATGTTTCTAATAACTGCTGCACTCATTTGGCTTCTGCTCTGCTTACCCAAGGAGCACATTGCGTACTGAGGTGGTCCACCAAGTGAGAACAGTTGTATTTTACTAGTTGGCTGTATGGATTTAGATGGGAGAACATAGAACTTTCTTGGCCCGTTCACAGTGCTACAAACTTCAGAATTAAAAGGAGAAAACCGCAAAATTAAAGTGGAACTGAACGGCAGTTTTAATGAAACATTCTTTGCAATGTATGAGGAAAAACTGTGATGTGTCTTACTTTGCTAATGTAGCCTTCTGGGAATCAGTAAAGGTATGATAACTTCAGTCAAGCTAATAGTGCTAGATAACTAATGGTAAGTGATACAGATAATCGTTGCAGTGACTGTGATAGGTGCTTCAATGGATAGTTTTCACTGCTATACACAGAACAGCTAATACCCACATTTATGTTACAAACTGTTAGAAGGGAAAAATATTATTCACTTCAAAAAGTCAAAACTTAAAATAGTCAAAACTTAAAATGGAAATCTTGTCCTATTTTTATACGTCCTATTTTTCCATTGGGCTTTAGGCTAAAATATACATGCTGAATATTGTTATGCGTTTGCTCATGTGCCACTTCTTCTTGCCACTTCAAATATTAATTGCCCGTTGAGAAATCCACCTTCAGCGTTTTATACCTGTGTGTGGTCCAGAATTTGGGTATCCACAGTTTGGGATCTGCTGCAGAGGAAGAGTTTCAGGATGCAGGCTCTTCCTGACAAGTGCAAAGCCATTGTCAGCTTCTGCGTCATGACAGACACATAATCCAGAATTTATTTGGAAGGGTCATAAATATATCTTTATTTCATATCCATGATAATGCTTGAATTATAACCTTGAAGAATTACATGGAAACCCACGTGCTCGTTCTATTCCCCCCAAAAACGGATATGCACCCAGTACTCTCCTGCATGTATTTAGTCTGTAAGAAGTTGCTGCAATAGTAAAGAGAAGTTAAGTGATGAGCAAACCAGTAGTTTATCAACTTGGTGCAATGCTGATTTAGCAGAGATGTCCAAAGACCAATCAGTAATTTATCTGATGAAAACCTGTGAGTGACCTTGGATTAGCCATTTCAGTTTGCTAGCTCTGACTTGCTACGTATCACATTAACTTTATGGCTTGAATGTGTTATCAATACTTGGAAAAAAATGAAGATCAAAGAAGCAAATATTTATAGAAGTCAGGTTCATCAAAGATTATGAAATACTCCAGTCTGATGTGGAACTTCTGATTGCCACCAAGACAATGATTGCTAGCATCTGGGAGGAGCCTGCAGAAGTATGTTCTACATTCACCTCATTTCTTCCACTTTCCTTAGGACTTTATGGGTCCTGTTATGGATCAGTAGATGCCCTCTGGCCTGATCAATGGTATTTATCTTATGTAATCCCCATGTACAGTTATTGATTTCAAGGGAAACAGTGTTATTCCATTATTATTCCATGTTATTGCCCTAGTGGGATGTCTTCCTATGCATATGGTAGGGAGATCAATGGCATTGGTGGCCGTTGTAATGGGTTGATAATAAGATCTCATGCAATGTGTATATGGTAGAGGAGTGGAGACAGTAGATGAGGGCATGGGGTTGGAGTCCTTGTTTGGCAGTGTGATACAAGGGTTGGCTACTGAAGCTGAGCTTCTGGTTTGAGAAATTAGAAAGCTGAGGAAAGAGAAATTGTTGTTGTCCCTTACCACTGCTGATACCAAAACAATGTGATTCGGGGTATTCGTGAGCAAGAGCACTTAAAAGACTCTGAATAAAGTAGCTCTCTGCATGGGTCTGAGGTCTTTCACTTACAATAATCCTGAGGTATTTCTGCTGCAACCGAACCTGTGAAGACAGAATTAGCAATCTTTGACAAGATCAGCTCCATATCTGAATTTTGGGTCATGAAACGATTAACAAACGTACTATTTTGTATGTCCAGAGGATATAATGGTAATTAAAAAATAGTGAATTTCTTCTGTAAAATGGTAATTAAAACATGCCTGTAAATAAATGGTTGCTTGATGAATTAGAGTATGACTGGGAGTGTGTGTATGAAAGAAACAGGAATGAAGAGAAAAGCAATAAAATCTCCATTACTTTTTTTTTAAGTTGCTCTTTTTATAAAAAACCTCTCCCTGGACCACTTAGATCACATTTCGTTGAGACATTTACTTCCCATCTGCAAACTATGCTTTCCTATGGGATTTGTTATGGAAAAGCTGGATCCAAATGTAATTTGACTACTTCACTATGCCAAGGGAGTTTATAGTATCTTTGCTTTGGAACCCATTCTCTTTTGGAAAACACTACAAACCAGCTGTCTTGTTTTTCAGTTTATAGTTGAGCAGAAGTAGCTGTAAAGCTAAGCTTGAAATCCTGTACTCAACTGCTGCACGGGGATAGTAGAAGTGCAGTACAGATCAACTGTAATTCTGTCACAGGGTCTGCAAAGAACAGCACATGTCTTTAAGTGCTGTGTTCTGGAGAGCTTTTCAGAGGCGGCTCAGTGTATGGATCCAAGCACGATGTATGGCTTTGCATTCTGCTTATTTTATGTGGAACTGAAGAGCCTGGGTATGCTCAGAGTTCTTAGCGATCCCATGTGGAGAGGAAATGTATGGATAACGTTTATGGATAACATGCTGGGTTTCCAGAAACAGAAAAAAAAAATAGCTTTACTTGTACACTGGGTTGATTTCATTTCTGAATTCCCTGTCAAAGGCTGAATGCAGGAATCAATGTCAGGTTAGGGTAGGATCAGTCTTAAAAGTCAGTTCTGTGAAGTGATGAGTTATCTCTTGTTATTTAGCTTCGATTAAAGCACACTGAGCGTTTTACAGGGTGAAGCTTGGAATAAGATCTAAAGCATTAGTAACTTCAAGCCATTGCATGAGTAAAAACCATCTGATTTTATCTGCCATTAAAAGCCAGAGGTGATTTTGTTGAGTGGTGCTCAGATGTTCCAGAATACTGTCTCTCAGCTCTAGATCTCTCACTGTATTACTATACCACTATTTATAGGCCAGTTTTCAGAAGTTATTATTCCTGTGGTTTACTGAAAATATGAGAGGGTCAGATGCGAAATCAGAACAGATAAGGAGGCCACAGACCTACGTACCCTTATAAACTGCTGTCACTGTGCTTTAGAATGAAGCTTGCTAGTGAAAGGATTCAGCAACCGATAAGGAATAGGTAACGCTTGTTGCACTGCAAGTGTATGGGTATAAGTGATGACATATTATAGTAAATATACATTATATGCTATGTATGATGGGGAGTGCTGAGTTAAGAACACCAAGGCAAATCCAGACCAAAGCCATCAGATTATAGAGGTAGTAAGGAATGTAGTATGCCTCATGTCACTATGGAGCATGAGACTATATGACAACAACGTGAAAGCAACGAAAAAAGATACTAAAGAAGAAAGGGGAAATACTGCAATTTATAGAAGCTTACAATATAAATGAAATAACAGCTTGGCTTGGTTTGCAGGAAAATGGCACAATAGTCTCACAATGACACTGTGATCCTGAATAGGACAAATTCTGTTTTAGGTTCCCCCTAACCTAACTGACTGAGGTATTCTTAAATTACTGAAGAACTTCCTTGTAATAAAATACTTAGTCCTTACTGCAATGGCTAATACGTGGCTCTGGATGTGTAGATGAAAAGGGGTGATCTCTGATCCCTCTGAACTTGAGTCTGCTCGAGTTATTTATTTTTGTATCAAAAAGGAAGCATGCTCCTATACGTGTTCATTGTGAACCTTCCAGACTTTCTGAATGCACGTAACTCCAGCATGCGCAGACAGTATCCCACAGTTATTCAGTCACTTTAGGGAACGCAGGGGTTGCACAACAAATGGTTGGAGCTGACCTGTAAATCCCAGGAGGTTCAGAATACAAGGATTGCACAATGGCGCTGCCGCAGTAAGATTTCCAGTGGGTTTGATTAGAACAGGAAGGCCAGCCCTGTGGCTGAAAGGAAAGATGTCAGAAAGAAGAGATCAATACTTACTGAGGCTAATAAGAAACATACTTGTTTTCTTTTAGCACAAAGTTGGAAAAAAAAGTAAGGCCCTTGTCTCAGTATGAAAACTAATTCTAAAGAGATAAAACCTCCAGTAAAATGGACTCGTTTCAGCTTGCTTTGGTGTGTTAACTATAGCTCTTCTACAGATAAGGGCATCCCTTCTGACTGAATCCCTGTTGGAAATATTCAGTTCCTACATATGTCTGAAAGTGTGGTCTCCTCAAAATGCCAGACTTGCATTTGGCACTGGGCTACTCACAGGACCCTATGCTGGTTTACCACAGGGGGAAAGTTTATGTCCTAATGGAGTTAGCAGGGAAGTAAGGAAACAACAGAACCATTATTTCAGGATGTTATCTCCCTCATCAGACTCGAACAACTACTTTCTTTTTTATTGCTCCCTGCAGTATAACCAAGTTTCATAGGTAGTGCATTATCTCCAAGACCATTGTTCTCTTGAACAAGTACTGCAGAGATAAGCGTTTGCCATGCTGTTATGTTTCAACAAACATACAAACACAGTCTTCTGAACTAAAACCACACTGAAATCATTGGCTGGGTGAAATAATACTTAATCAGGCATCAGCTGATATGGAATAACGTAATTACTATATTCCTGCTGTAATGTATGCCAGTGAGTTACAATTCTTGTTTCTACTGCTGGAAGCAAAGCAATGCCATGCAAATATGTGTTCTGTGTCTCTTTTTCTTTAAATACAGGATGAACCTCCTTGCAAAACAGGAGATGAAATTGTGTTGGGAGAATTAGTGAAAGAAAACAATAACTGCAGGCAAGAGGGCTTTCCCTTTGTATTCAGTTTATTTTTATAGGACACAATCCACAAAGAACACTATGGCTAAGACCAAATTACGTTCTGATTTGGCCCAGACCCTCAGAACAAACTGACTCGTTCTGGGTTATGGGAGGAGCAGACTGTCTAAGAAAACATTCAGTTTGCTTTCTTGCATTACAAGAGCATATACTTTCTGCTACATCTCTACAGGTTTCATCACGTTTCTTCCTAGGTGGCAGGATTTCACGAGTGCACTTGCAGTCCTTTTTCACTTTCTCCTTTTTCAGCAGAACTGTGACACCATGAAGTGATTGCTGTAGGTGAGAACTGAATTTACAGTAAATGTGGATGTTCCAGGGTATAACTGGAGTCTGTAGTGGCTCCAACCTGATTCATCTCCTGTGCTGTGGTGGAAATCTGATCGGCCTCCTTTGAGCAGTATATGAAGTCAGCTGTTTGTATTGCGACATAAGATGCATTCGAAGCAAGATTACTTTTGAGGCTGCCTTATTTAGCCTCTACCTAAATTGTTCAATGAAGAGATTGGAAGATTTTCTGTATATCTGTCTGTGTATCTTCATCTTAGATTATAATTCTGATTTAAGATTGCTACAGAAATTGAATCAGTATAGGAGTAATCATCTTTTCTTGAGCAGCAAGGAAGTGGTGAAATCATCGTCCCTGGAAATGTTCACACACCGTGTAGACGAGGCCCTCAGTGACATGGGTTAGTTGGTGGCCTTGGCAGTGCTGGGAATGATTGGACTTGATGATCTTGAAGGTCTTTTCCAACCCAGCTGATTCTATGATTCTATCTGAACATAAGTATATGTGCTGTCTATATTACATATCCTATCCTATTCAAGGATTTGGCCAGACATGTTGCATTTATTATTTATTGCTCCAAATTTTCAGTCTTCCAAATTGGAAACACTGTCTTCCTGCTCCTCCGTAGGGAGCTCACATCTGTATTGAACAGCTGCTGTAATTAGTGCTTGCAGTTTCAATAGTACATGGAGAGTGCTTACAGTCAGCTCTGGTCACAGGGGAAGAGCTCCTGCTGTTGCCATATTCCAGATATAAATGATATGAAATACATCACAATCTCTGGTTTTTGACATAGAAAATGTTTATGCATGTGATCCTATTAAAGAAGGATAATACCTTATGGATTAATGGATTAATTTAACCTTTGGATTCTGTGGTGAGAATTGCTTGGTGGCTTGTCAGCAAATCAGTGTGAGTATAGAAGCTTGACTATGGAAGTAAGTACAAATTCTCTCCTGCTTGCAGCTTGACACTTGCCTCATGGGCCTGGAAAAACAAGAGCATGGCCACATTAGAAGCTCATTTTAATATGGAAGCCTAATTTCAAAATGGAAAGAATCTTGACCAGTTACTTTGTGTTTTCTAATTAGTAGTTCTTGAACTACCAATTAAATGTATTCTGTTTGAGAGCTGTAGTGACTATAAGAAGTAAACCAAACCCCTACTTTAAACATCCATGTTTTAAGTTCATACCTTAACTTTTTAGGAAAGCTCATACTGCTTAGCAGTAAATTCTGCTGTTAACCAAGACTTTCAAGCAGCTACATCTAAACTGCTATGTTATCTAACAATGTGGTTATATATTTGGTCCTAGGCAACCCGCTCTACTTGATCAAGTTTTGAGCAAGAAGTTTGGACAAGACAATATTCCTAGAATATTCCAAAGAAAGCAAATGATGTCATTTAAGAATTGCTAATATTCTAGCTACATCACATGAAAACTATTTCAGATGTAGTGTGGGGATATTATTCCTTAAATCTGCCTCTAATTTGCTATGTTCCATGTCTGAAAGTTTTCTTAGTTGCTTGATTCCTTTAATTTTTCTAGAAATTAACTCTTTGCTCTGTTAAGAGCACTTCTCCTTCAATACCCTCCTCCTGGGCCACATCTGTGTAGGTTGCTCAAGGCACAATTTAACGAATTTCAGAGTTTTCATCATTGTCTATGAGCAGAAAGGCCTGGATTAGTATAAGAAGTCTTATGACTGAGTGAAATATGCTCTGCAATTGCACACAAACCCAGTATCAGTCTTACTAAAACAACAGAAAATACTGACTTACTTTTGAAGTCTGAGAATGGGAAATCCATTTGCATCTGCACTGCGTATTTCATACCTGTGGTCCAGATTTAACTCTTTCTATGGTTTTGATGAAGTGAAATGTTTTCCTTTCAGAAAATTTGGGTGCAAAGGTAACATTGTGGTTACTTCCCCTTGACAGTATTTGACACGTGGCTTTATTCATGTCATGATTTAACTTTGGTCCAAAAGGTGAAACTTCGAAACATAAAAAGGAAGCATTATTTCCATTTTGATGCTTTCAGGGTATATTCAGTCAGATTCCTCACAAAATCATGTTTGCTCATTAGTAACACACCCTCCTCAGGCACAGGGAGACCTATCTCAAAGGCTGCAGCACCTAGCAGTTTATTATCCCTGTGTATGGATGCCAGTATAAGAAGTCATTGCACCTACAGGTGCTGAGATATGACACCAAAAGTGGAAGAAACCTGATGAGTTGAAAGGCTGGTCAGAATTTGTCTGCAGTGCTAGTGAAGTCAAACTGTTCAGAGTGAAAGATGCTGGATACCAGCGTGGCTCTGGCATAGCTGCGCATGTTATGGGAAGAGGAACAGCCAAAGCTAAACCAGAAACCTGGACAAACTTCCTGAAGAGCTAAATGTGCTGGTCTTGTTTCCATGGGGGAAAAATGTGGGGTGGAGGAGTAACTACTGGCCGTGGAACAGCAAGCACCAAAGCCTGAAGTACCTTCCTCCTCACCACTCACATTCTTTCTGAGTTTTGGAAACGGCAAAGAAGAGCCGTGCTCTGATCTTTGCTAGCATATATAGAAGCTACCTGTCTCTCTAGCTGTACTTAAAAGCAATTTAGCTGAAAACAAACCCTAAGGTATATGCAAATGATACTCATTAGATGAAACCTCTGCTCTAGAGCTTATGTTTCTGTAACCTGGATAGAGACCAGTAAGTATTCTACAGCTGATGAAATATTATCTATGTATATATTTCAAACAGAAACTGCTTGGAGAATTAGTCTTGACATTACATAATCTCTGTAACATATAACTGTAGGCAGCGATCAGGGCCACAGTGTGGTAATCAGTGAACCTGCAGTCTTAAGTAATGGTTTTTGTCTTGATGTTACAGTCTTAAGGAGACACAGACAATGAAAGACAAAGACAACTAAAGGACACAAAAACCCATGAGGAAAATAAAGTCTCAAAGTTAATAGCAATGATTAAAATGGTAATAGCATTTTTTGGCAATATATTGCAGTCATAGTGTCTCAAATTGCTTTAGAGACATTAAGCAACTTAATATCAAGATGAAGAGGATCTTGTCTCAGAAAGTACTCGTTTTATTTCTAACTCTTCAGCTGTCTCCCAATGAAAATTTCAACACACATCTTGTTTGCAAATCCTCAGTTTTCTGCCCCAAAACTGGGCATCATTTATTGATAATAGCCCTGAGCATTGAAACTGACTGACAAATGAGAGCTCTGTTATACATGAACACATTCTGATCTGTATTTCTGGATGGAAGACAGTGGAAGTCATTAATATCACAGAATCATAGACTGGTTTGGGTTAGAAAGGACCTTATGATCATTCAGTTCCAACCCCCTGCCATGGGCAGGGGCATCTCACACTACACCATGTCACCCATGGCTCTGTCCAACCTGGCTTTGAACACTATTCACCACTAATTCACCACTTCTTTGGGCAGCCTGTTCTACTGCCTCACCACCCTCACAGTAAAGAACTTCCTCCTTATATCGAACCTGAACTTCCCTGTTTCGGTTTAAACCCATTACCCCTTGTCCTATTGCTACAGTCCCTGAAGAAGGGAAGATTATGATGTGAAGAACAGGGTACTTTGCTGCTTAGAGTTTGTGCTTTGAGGGAAAGGTTTTAAATACAAATCAATCAATGTTTCTAACCAGGCTCTTAGTTGATGTAAATTACTTCCTAAGCATGATGCTGAGTTTTGAACAGCTCTTGTTTTGACTAGTGTTATGTGTGTGCACAGCTTTCTACAGCAGGTTTTAGTACTGGTGTTTTTTTCTGCTTGTACTGAAGTCTTAAATTTACCTTGATAGCATGAGAAACAAGTATTTTGAAGAACCTTTTTATCAAATAGGGATCTAAAAAATGGCAATATTAACAAAAAAGGGACCAAACTGGAGATCATCCCTGTAATCTTCAGGTTATTACGGAATTGCATACTTATATATTTGGTTTTATGTAATTTGAAACACTTGCAATCCTGGCTTTCTACCGGTCATTCACGAACTATAATAAAAATGAAAGCTCAAAGACATGAAGCCTAGAAAATCCCAAAGCAAATATACCCAAAATTATGTTTTACCTCATATCCACTGTATAAAGATTTCTTATTATGAAAAGAATAGCAGTTTGACATGAGACGTTTTATATTTATGAAGTGAATGATATCATTGCCTGACTAAAGAATCTGAAACACAGTCCAAATCACCAACATTACTATAAGCAGATTCATACATGTGAGATGTCATGGGCTTAAGACAGGCATCTGGTAAGTACATGACTGAGATCAACACGAAAATTTCCAATGTTTCCAAAATGTTTATAACCTCTTTCTTTTGAAAAGTAGAAGCCAGGAAAAGAATCTTATATGAAATTTCAAACTGGTGTGAATAGCTATTTTTGGGCCTGATCCAAACTGCTTTGGTCTGTTTGCTGATCCCTGTGGACTTCAGTTGGCTTTGACACTCAATGGAGTTTTTTGCACCTTACTCAAGCATAGAAACATGCTGTAGCTCTGCTCCACATCCTAAAGCATGCTCTCTTAGGACCTTCCTATGTGACTTCCAGAGATTTACTGAGTGCTCTCAGAACTCTGAGGTGGGAAAATCCTAGGAAAATGCTCTCACCTGTACTGACACATTTTAATCCAAATATATCTTCGCCAGCAATGGCCAGCTTGTACAGGGAAAACAATTCAGAGCTCCATGCACTGAGGTAATAGATATACAGATGAATACATTAAGCGAATATATTGCATCACGTTACAACATCAGCATTAACAAATGAGTAACCTGGTGTGTGCATGCTGCCTATTGATCACATATACAGGAATCCAGTTGGCTTCTTTTTTCTCACTAATGTAAGAAGGAAGTATTTATAAAGAGTAATTTGCCAGTGATTAGATCTTAAATGTCTCAGCAGGTCTCTAGTATCCTAGAAGACCATTCAGGTGTTGTTTCTTATTTCATCTGTTTCCATTCTGTAGGCTGTTTGGGATATGAAGGATTCAGTTTGTTCAGTTGACTTTGTTTACATCATACTGAATCAAAGTTATACATACAGAAAACTGGCTTTGAAATGGAAAATGAGGGGAATTAGCTGTCTTTCTGTTCCTTTCCCACTAAACAGAATGAGCAAAACTAGATCTTTGGACCTAATCTTGCAAGGTGATGAGACTACCGGTATCTAGTGAAATCAAGTTGTAGAGGCTTATAGAAAGGGACAAGTTCCACAGCTAGTGACTTAGCTAGTGTAGTTGTTTGTGCCTCTGCATTGCCTATGCAAAGCTCATCAGGGCTTAAACAATGAGTTAGAATTTCTCATGATTCCTTGTGGCAGTCTGCAGTAGGTAATACTTTCATCACTGAAGTGGATGGATGGGGTGGGTGAATAGAGAAAAAACATATCCTTTGCAATCTTCATGCAACTTTTCAGAACAGTTTGGACCCGGTGCTGCTCTCTGATTCACTGAGCTGCTAGATTACCTCTGACATTTTGTACTTTTAAGAAAGAAAGGATAGCAGCAAAAAACATGAAGCTGTGCAGGCTTCAGATTTTTCCAGGACAACCCGTATGCCATCCTGCCGTGGAAGTGTGTGCTTCGCTCCCATGCTTTTGAAATGTGTTTCATGTGACACTCACAGAAGTGGTCCTTTAGAACGTGCCAAAGCTCTCACGAGCAAAATAATTTGTGCCTGGTGCAGTTTTGTAACAGTATTCTTAAAGCATTTCTCTTCTGTTATTTAAAACCTGTAGAGCAACAGGCAACAACCAGATATGCACCTTGTACCCTTTCTTTGCTGCAATCAAGCTTTCCTCATCTCTTCACACATACAACCATTTGTTGGTGATACACTGCTTTGGAACAATTTCTGCTTTGGAACTTCGATATTCCATACAATTCTCCTCATTATTTGCCTCTTTACTACCCTCCAGTATGCAGCTTTTCTCTCTGTTTACCTTTTTAGTGGATGGGGAGAACTGGCATTCAGCAAGAACAAGACTTGAAGTTATTTACTCCTTTGTTTCCTTTATGTAAATGGGCAAAGATTTATGCACTTTGAGCTATCTGGTAACCACGGTTAGGTGGTGTTTGCCAACAGAAGTTCAGCGTGGGGTTAGCTTATTTTAAAATTCAGTTGTCTACCGAATCTGATTAATAACTGCTTTTTTCATTAACTACTAATGGTAAGATTATAACAGCATTAATGACTGAATTAAGCTGTCATAAATCCTCACACACAAGTAGCCAGTGATTTCAGAAGAGCTGCGTATGTTTTATTGAAGGGAAGAGTAGATGATAACCCTGCTGCTGGTCTATTCCTCAATGCCAAGAAACAACATTTATTTTTTCCTAGAGTTGAGCAGTTTTGTATGAGTTATTTTGCTCCACAACTTCTCCTTGGTACAAAATCTGCAATTTATGCTACTATAGACCATTGTTTTCTTTACTTCCTATGTTTACATCCAATACAATGATTATATGCAGCCCCTCATATGAATTTGGCAAGGACATTAAGAATGGTACACATTCTTCTCCATCTTTTTCTCCTGAATGTCTTAAAGTCATAGAGGATTAAAGTGAAAGTGTCAGCAGTCTGACGTGGAACAGATGTTGTCTTTGCATGGCATGACAGCTCTGATGTCTGATATATGGAAAGTATTAAATCTAGCTCCATGTTAATCAGGCACATTCATTAACCATGGTGATTAATCAGTATACCAGATACTTGTTTTACTGCATTACTTGCTCTCAGATGATAAATACTGGCTATTTGCTACCTTCTGATTTCACTCCAGGTCCCCAACTGAAAATTAGTCAGTGATAACCACTTGTTAGTGGTTGTCCGTATTAGCTTAGGTATTATGTCCACAGACCTTGACTGAATTTGAAGTGTGAATGTTGGAAACTAACCTCCAACCCCCAATAAACAAACATGTGGCATTCAAAATCAAAACTCTGTCATGAAAAGACATTGGAACAAACTGAAATCATAAGACCATCACTGCAGCAATTAACACCTAGGATTTTCAAAAGTAGGTAGTGTCCTTGAGTATTGCATTTGTTTGGTGGATGCTGTTTAAGACCTATTTAAAATACTTCATCTTCTGTGGCTCAGTGCCAAACAATTTAGCACAACCTTGCAATTGGAAATCCCAGCTCCACAAGTTGTACAAGTGGCATTATAATGATTCCAGTATTATTTGCTCCACATAGTATCTTTATCATATCTATATTCTTTGTATAGATTCCATTTATGTCTCAGAATGACAGAAATAAAACAGTCTGCCAAATTTCCTCTTGTTCCTTTAGTAAAAGGTTAGTCAAAGCTCTAAAGTATACAGAAAAGGAGGTTAAAAATCAGCTCCAGCTTGTACAAGGATTCAGACACTGTAAAATCCATCATATCTCCTGGATGAAAGCATGTCATAGATGTGAGGTATGACACAGGCTATATGAGGAACTTTTGAAATATCAAAGACTGGTAATTAATTTCTTTGGGAAGCTTGGAACAAGCTGTGCTAAAAACAGGCAGAAACCTGTTTCAACTGTATATATAGGACAGCTAGAAAAACACCAGAATTCTGTTTCTGATAGAGCAAAGGCAGAGACTTAGAACTAGGAAAAAATCCAGATATGATGCTGAATATGTTTCAGGTATGAACAATTCCATTTGGGTAAGTAAAAACTTAGAATATCTCTTGAGATAACCACAGAAAACATCTGAAACTGGGCAGTAAAGTGAGACTTTCTAAACACCACTAAGGCTTGTGATTGTACAGTCGATTATTAGACTTGAAAATGGATTGGCATGAGAAGTGAATACCTTCAAACAAATAGTGTTTGAAATAGTTTAAACAGTTTGGGTTTCAGGAACTTGAAAGTGCTTTCCTGTGTATAGAGATCAGAAGCAAGTGATGTTTACGTAGTCAGGCATCAGCTGGAGGGAAGAGTACAGTGTTAGGGAATGACTAGCATGGAGGAAATTAGCTTAATTTATGGCTGAGGATTAAGGTTTACTGTTGTTTTAATACGGCTAAATGCAAATGCTGCCATCACCTACCTGACTAAGACCTACCTGAATGTTTAGCTCTTTTTATAGACCTCCCCAAATCTAGATCTCTTATATATATCTAGATATCTATATATCTAGATATATGGGGATATCTTGAGGAAATAAATTTCACATAATTAGCATACAATGTGCAATACATTTTTCCTACACGTTTACTTCTAACTCAGAGCCAAAGACACATACAGCAGACACGTCATTCCAAAGAAAGATTTCTCAGTGAATAATTCACCATCTCAATAACAGCTATATCTGCTGTGTCTGTTCTAATTTATCTTACCCTAAAACTGTAGAGTCTCTATCCCTTTAGCCTTTCCTCACATGGATCATTCTAGCCCTCTAACCATTTTCCTTACACATCTGACTTCTCCCTTTCTACTGTAAAATGTAAAGTTAGGACCAGTTACCAGCTTACACAATTCACTTATACATGAAATCTAGTGGTTATTTATCAGTTCAGCCATTCTCTTTGGATAACTATGTTCTACCAGATGTAAACTCTGGGCTTCATGGTTTAATGAGAAGTAGAGAACACTGGAAAACAATAGGAACCTGGGACTATAATCTGACAATCTGTTGTCAAATGGCTAAGACTTAGGAGCAGCGGGAACGTGCCCTTCCATGGGTATTGTTTTTCCTCCAAACTGGGTTTTGCGTGTCTCCCAGCCTCTCCTGTTTCTGTAAATTAATGCATTAGAAGGTGACAAAATCAGGTGTCTAGCAGCTCTGAAGACTTTGTCCCGAGATCAGCCTGTGAAATCAAGGTAGAATCTCTGTAAGCAGAGTCCTCACAGAATCTGACCCTTCAAGTGTTCACACACCGTGTAGATGAGGCCCTCAGTGTCATGGGTTACTGGTGCCCTTAGCAGTGCTGGGGTAAGGGTTGGACTGGATGACCTTGAAGGTCTTTTTCAACCTGGTTGCTTCTATGTCATCACACAAGTCTTCCCAGTTAGACTGTTTGTGTCAGTAAATCTTATTTATACGAGTATGATATGAGTCAGATCGGTGCACTATGAATTATGTGCTATTACCTCAGCTGATGCAGCTTGCTTTCTTTTTAGCAAACCCAAAAAAGCTACAAGGCTGAGAACACCGTTTTATCTTGAGGTGGAGAAAGGACGGTGGTAAAGGTCTGTGTGTGACCATATTATGTCCCTTGTTACAGGGGAGACTACTCAACACTGGCAGGAAAGGCTTCACCATTATTACTACAACACCAGAAGGAAAGATACTAAAAAAAAGTAGAAAAGATCCTTTCCAGTAGTTACCATAGTATGGGTAAGCCTGTGAAAGAAGTGAGGAAAAACCCCTGGAATTTCTGCTGCTATTCCAGGTTCCCCTGGAACAGGGGAATTCACTCCCTTGGGATTTACACTCCAGCAAGAATACTAACACACAACAACTGCAACCTCACGCTCTCATTGTGTTTTGGGAACTGGAAGCACTGGGGCTTCCCATGAAATTAAGGGAACAAAGCCTCTTTTTCCTCCAATAGCTTTTGCTTTTCAGGGAAGAGGTGTGTGTGTGTATGTGTGTCACAAAATCAGCTATGTAAAACAAAACACTGGAACATACTGACCTGAACAAAGAGACCTAAAACTGGTGTAAGCAACATAGACTGTTATAAAGTGATTTCTGGTTCCTGAGTTCTCTAGGGAACTTGGTTCCCTGACTAACAGTAGGGCACATTTTGGTCAATACAGAGCTTCAGTAATGATGCAGTTTGAATAGAAACAGCAGTGGCCTCACTCATGAGACTCAACCTGGACCTCCACCTCCCCGGTGAGGTGTGTGTGCACCATTACACCTGGTGGCAATGGTTGGGCAGCACTACCTAGTGAGGCACATGGGAAAATTGTCTAGCTTTTTCCTTTGGGAAAAAAAGGTAGGAAAGTGAAAATAGCTGAGTGGAAAACTAATTGCTGAACTCTGCCCCCTGCTCCCCCTCCCAGCCTCTTCTAGAGGTATTCTGTAAAAGCAAAAGCAGAAGGAAAGGTGTATTGAAATTTATCCAGTCAGGAATATCAACACCTATTTCACCTAACAAGCATGCCAAGATTTAAGATTTTCCTTTGTAATAGGGTATTAGTCTGTGCCCTTCAGAATCAACTGTTAAGATTATTATTTCTCATAGTCTGAAACAAAATTATACTTTCTTCTCTCAACAAGTTGCTAAAGGAAATTTAGGTGGAGTAGACACAAGAACAGAACCAACACTAAGTAAGGTAAAATTCAAAGTGTTTTTGTGAAGTAGAATAGGTATCACAGGCAAGCAGTGATTTTTGTCCTTTAACATTCTCACACACTTACAGAAATCAGGCCTCAGCCCCTCTGGTCCAGTTCTGCCTGGCAGCATGGACCTGAGGGACAGGACACTTACTCCAACCACTTGATGTGGCTAAGCCCTGGCTGGCAGTTGGCCCCGGTGTGTTGCAGTTTCACTGTCTGCTCAGGCTTTCACATGATGTCAGGTACCTGTACACACGAGTTCCTCTCTTCCTCCTGCCCTCTACCCATGGGGCTACTCTCTCCACTACTTACTACTTTCTCTATTGGACTCTTGACACAAACTGCAAATGGCCTCACTAACTACATAGTTCTGGGAATATGTCTTTGATTTTCTCTATCTACAAAGCCAGTCAGCAGTGCCACTTGAGGTTTCTATCACCTTCTGATCTCTCACTTCAAGAGTATCAGGGAATTGTTATACAGCTGTTGCTGACTTCGCAAAGTTCATCTGTTGCTTCTGTTTTCGAGTGGCTACTGGATTAACCTAGTTAGAGCTGGGCAGAGGCAAAGTCTCACTTTGAAGAACTATCTCCCTCTCTCTCCTCAGCTCTGGTATGTGTAGCTAAAAGCTTGCCTGATCAGATAAACTCTTTACATACAGCTCCAAACAGCTCACTAGGAGGGATGTTGCCTTGGAGCCCTTGCTGCTGGTGGGGTACCCTTTTCAGAGCTGACTGTAGGCAATAAGTTACTGCCGCCTGGTAACATCCCTATTTCTCTTCCAGATGCTGTATCACATTTTCACCAGCAAAGTCTGAATGTATTAAAATGTTCACTGCTAAAGTAATAAAATACTTGGTGTGGTTGGCAGATGAGATGGTTTGGAAAAGTGATTTTGTTTTGTCACAGCAGTGCAGGTGATAGAGGGAAAATCCAGTGGGAGCTCATTAGTAATACTGCTTTTCTGGACAATTTCAGTACTGCTTTGATTGGATGTAGGCAGGTGCAGGTAGCTGGACATACAGCAGCCTGTTCAAGGTTTCAGCTAAGACTTATGCCCTCTGGGTCTACAGGAAAATCCATTGCAGGAATAATAATAGCGCTTGAGGCTAGATTTTGGGGCCAGGAAAGATACCCTAATGAAAGC
Source organism: Brotogeris chrysoptera (assembly GCA_030323915.1). NCBI lineage: Eukaryota > Metazoa > Chordata > Aves > Psittaciformes > Psittacidae > Brotogeris > Brotogeris chrysoptera. The sequence goes on along the minus strand of JARCZZ010011652.1, from coordinate 7,409 downwards.
AACTAAGCATTACTTTTTTTAATTGGAAAGAAAAGCCACGCTAGCCAGCTGAGGAAGTAGGAAACTGGAAAAAATGGATCAGGGAAGTCCTCCGGTATTTGTAATTGATTGTATCAAGGAAATGTTTTAAATAACTTTGATACTTATATACAGGGAATAGTGTCCTGCATATGGATGAAGTACATATAGATGAGATGATAAATGACATACAGATGAAGTGACCAAATTCTTGATGCTTTTGGAAAAAAGTATGGGATCAAGGTAGGCATCACTTCTGAATCGTTTCAAATCTCCACCTCCTCTCCATTTTTTGATTTCATTGCCAGATGGCTCTCACAGGAAGACTCTGATTCTTCCACTAGTACCAAGACATTCCCAAAGCCAGAGGTTAGCTGTCTTATTTTGGACTTTCAGCAAAGTGTGTGAACCACTCAACATCTCACACTTTGACTCAACTGAGCTGTAATTAAAGTACATATTTAGGCTGAATTTTTTAAAAGAACCCAAAGTCATAGAGGGGATTTGAGCTAACCAATCCCTTGGGTTCACAAACAGGCTATAATCCTCTAAGGAATTAAATAACTAAATGTGTTTCACTTATTTCCTTGAAAATCTGCATTTCTATGTAAAACTAGGAACACAGTACGTATTTGAAATATCACGGGTGCAATTCACTGTGAATTTTTGCAGTCCAGGGTTTTTTTGAGTACAAATATTTGCAAGTTTGTTCTTTCTTCAAGTCACTTCTTTCCTATAGGTTTTCACTCTTAATTATGTTACTGTGGTACGGTCACCTTTCTTATATTCATAGAATCACAGAATGCTTTGGGATAGAAAGAACCTTAAGATCATCCAGTTCCAACCCCCTGTCATGGGCAGGGACACCTCACATAGACCATGTCACTCAAGGCTATGTCCAACCTGGCCTTGAATACTGCCAGGGATGGTGCAGCCACAGCTTCTCTGGGCACCCTGTGCCAGCGCCTCAGCACCCTCACAGGGAAGAACTTCTTCCTAAGATCTGACCTGAACTTCCCCTGTATTTTTTTCAGTTTGAACCCATCACCTCTTGTCCTATCGCTACAGTCCCTGATGAAAAGCCCCTCTCTGGCATCCCTGTAGGCCCCCTTCAGATATTAGAAGGCTGCTATGCGGGCTTCAATTATTTGTTTCCTGTTTATTTTTCTCTGAGAAGTTATCTCAGCCTGTGGAGTCAGTTTCTCTCAGGAGAAATGTTTTGCTTTTCTGCCCAATACAAGTTTTGAATTGTTAGTGAAAGTAAGGGTGGTTCCATCCTGTGCTCTAAAGGAACCAGGCAATCCAGTAACCCAGCTCACTGTTCCCATAGACTCTGACAAGGGGGGGAGCTGGTTTGGTGGAGCTCTGCAGTGATCAGGTTATTTCTGATGAACTGCTTTTCTGCTCAGTTTTTCTGCTGAAATTATTCCTCTGAAATCAGTTTTCCCTATCAGTGTGACAACATCGTATTTAGGGGGAAACCCAACCTTCAACCATATCAAAGAGGTTTTTTTCCTTTTTGTACTGAAGTGACTTTCACTCCATGCTTTTGTTACAGATTACAACACATAAGTAGGGACAAATGAGAATGGAACAAAGCAAATATTTCAATCCATATGAAAACCTTTTTACTTGAAACTTCTTCGTTCCAGTTCAGAATGAAAAGAAATTACTAAGCAGAATTTTCTGTTTGAAATTAGCTCGTATGTGTGATGGTCTAATAGATTGTTCTGTTATACCACAACTTCAGAAAGGTACACAGGAGGCTTCAGGACCATAGAGGCATTGAGTGCCCTGAATGATCCTTCTGACACTATGTTCATGCTCTAGTTTTTTTCAGTCTATTTAATAAACCTTGATTTAACAGCAAAACACATCCTTCATGAAACAGTGAGTAAGGCACAGCTGATCCATGTTTTCAAGTAGATCACTACGGACTGTACAAACATTAACTGTATAAACATTTCTGTGTGTTACTGAACTACCTACTGTACTTTTCACATAGGCCCGTGAATACTTTGCAGGATTTGATTTGATGGTCCTGTCTGAATTCCAAAGAATATCTAGTGCTTTCTCCACATTTACAGAGCCACTTTTTTTTTGCTTTAAGAAAAGCAAATAGACAAAGCTTCATTTGGTTGAAGTAGCCTGGATATCTGGTAAGCAAATCCAGCTCTCCCTGTTGTATGATTTCTCATGCTGTGTTTAGTTATGCTCTGCTAAGGTTGAATGTGTGATCTATTGTAGGAAGACATCTATTTAGTTCATGTCTTATCCACAAAAGTATACACTTCAGCAAAATCGAATCTCTGGGAAGATTTTCTGTTAGACACTCAAGTTCTGTGTTTACTACTGAAACCTATGTTATTAAATCCAAACTACCATGGGCCTGACTGGGCAACGCTGATGTTGCCCTTTGAATTTCATACCAGCTTGTTTTGTTGTCACAAATTTATGTACAAGAAAACTTAAAGCTCTTTGGTATCAGAGGTCTCTTGTAAATCAACCTTCTCCATGCATGCCCCAGGTATCTTTCTCCCATTCTCTCTTACTTCATTTCTATTTCTTTCTGTGAACTCATGGAGCTAATGCTTATATCAAAATGTTGCTGTCCTGATGGCTTCCGAGGGCTGAAGGTCAGGATATTTAGTCAAGCTTAATCTCCTTATAGTTATCTGTACCATGTCATGATTTGATGGGCAGCAACAAGGGTTGGATTCAAATCTAAAAGCTTATGAGGGAGAACAGGTGTCACCCAGAAACCTGGGGAAATTGTATTAGTATTTCTGGTGCCTCAGAAGGTAAGTTTTACCACTTTAATACATGAACCAAATTGCTAACCAAAAAGCAATGTTTTTACAGAACAGATCTTATTCACTCAACTGTAATGCTTTGTTACAGTTAGAAATATAATGCTGAGAACTGGACAGTGGTGAATCTCGGCTCCTTCTCTTTCTTTGCATGTGGATCTCTTGCAAGGCATAAACTCTTCCTCTAGTTTTTCTCCCCCTCCCAAAGCTGTACTCTACACAGAGATGCTGACAACTCATTGCAGGAAGAGTGAATGGACTTAGGTATTTGCAAAAACATAAACTCCATCTATAACACAGCTCCATCCATCACAGAGTTAATTATAACAGTGACACGCACATAAATCAACTGTTTCAGGCCTGCCCCTTTGTCCTTTCTATTTCTCTCTCCATTGCTCCATATCTTGGGTTCTGAGCTGCTGCTTATTCTTTGGGATTGGATCAGAGTTTCACTACATGAAAAGCAAATCAATCCTTCAAAAAGAGATGTGCAATTCATCCTTGAAGCGACAGAGCTGTATGCTTTCCTGCAGCCTGAGTGTAAAGATTGATCAGATCTTGTCCTGTATTTGGCTGGTTTCATTAATATGAAGAGGTTAGTTAAGGACATGAGAGTTCTAGCAAAAAGATTAACGAATTGGCTGAGATCTCAGCAGTATATGGAAAACCCTTTGCACACAGAATGTTTGCAGTCCTGAGCCTCAAGTGACTCACAGGAAACTCCTTCTGAAACTATTCCCTTTCTTTTCTTCTATGGCTAGCAAAGGTCTATGTGCTCTGTGTGGAAGCAAAATATTTGTGATGCTGGGAATTAAAAAACCCATCCTAAGTAGTGCAGGGCAGACAGGGATAAAAGGAAGAAAGAGGTGGAAAGGTATTAGGAATTGGAAAAAAACAAATTTAAAGAAGGTTCTAAGATTGCTTTGTTTCAGGAGAACTAGAGGGAAAAGGGACACTATAACACTGCAGTCTTTGAGGGGGGATGGGATTCTTCATGCAGTCAAACTGGCTAAATATAGCTAAGATATTTTCCCTAGTATGATGAAAGTCACCTCTTGGTTTACTGGGTATTTCACATACAAGTAGGAGAGAGGAAAAGCATGTACAGTAACAGGAAAGGGCAGAGTTCCCACTTATTATTTCTTTTTGTCAGCTATCTACTGATCTTATGTGAACATATGAGAACCTAATAGTCCCTAGAAATAAAGACTCCTACCTTTTTGGCTGCTGCTGCTAAGAAAAAGCTTCCCTGCTTGGTCTGACTCGAGCCTATGAGCTCAGAAGCAGGCAAATGGGAATGACAGACTGCAAGAACGATAGACTAAATTTATTTTTACATCACATCTTCTAAGGTTTTGCATGTGAAAGTTTAAAACTTGAGGTCAGCTGTACTACAAATGCTTTTTGCACAGAACGGCTGCTGGCACATATGAATCTTGATTTTAAGAAGCCTCTGTTTAAAGCTGGTGAAATCCTTTTAGGTGAGATGCTTTGAAGTGAAAGCGATAAAAGACTTTGTAATACAGAAGTTAAAACATTCATTGTATAGGGGTGGATTAACAGGCATTGACTTTGAATACACTGCAAGTGTTTTACGAGGTGACAGAAAGCTCACTGGAAAAGGAGAAAGAGTAACTGTTGGGAGACTTAAAGATATACTTAGATTGCATGTTGAGCCTTGTCTGTCTTACTTCTGTATTATGAAGACCTTAAAGTAGGCCACAAACACCCAGGGTCCCAAAGCCACTGGTTCCCTCCTTGTGGGGTCATATGGTGGGATCAGCTTCACTGCGGTTTATATGTCACAAGAGCCGACCGGCACCTGAGCTAAGGTGTGTGCCTGTATGTGTCCTGCAGGTACAATAAGGCAACACTGCAGCACCAGTATGTCCATGAGTTAAAGCTCTTCTGGTATTTTGGTGTTAATATGACAAGAAAAAATATCTGAAGAAAGGAGCTAGGGAAACAGAAACCATGAGTTCAGAAATACTTTCCGAGTGAACCTGTGGGAATGGCTTGGGAGAGTCAAGTCAGAAAAGCAGCCAGTCACTGCATAAGGCTCATGCAGGATTACTCTTGCCTGTAGGCAGTCTGCTCCAGAAGGTGTGAGGCCACCCCAAACCAGGGCATCTCAGTTAAGCACCTCTGCAAGGCCACTGGGAAATCTGCAGGGATGAGTGTTTGTGGGAAGCAGGTGAATTGGAGTGAGGCAGTTGAGCAATAGGTAACAGGACTAGAATGTATCTTTACACATGAGAAGCACTGGGGATCAAACTGCAAAGGAGGAGGAAGAAAGGAATGGAAAAAGAAAAGCTACGCTAAGCAAACCTGTATGGTTTAGAAAGGTGAAATATGAGGGAGGGCAGGAGCACTGCTGTTGAGCTTGCTCTTCCTTTCTTTCCCAGGATGTCAGATGACTTTCTCTATGTCCCATCTTAAATAAATTCCAGTTCCTCCCCTTGTGTTCCCCTCACAGCTCCCCAGATAATCCATCCTTTTGCCTCTAGCTGACAGGCTTCTTTGGTACTGTCGTGGTTTAAGCCTCCAAGCCACACAGTTTTACTCACTCACTCCCCTCTTTTTCTTCCCCCAGTCCCGGGCACATGGGGACGAGAATCAAAAGAATGCAACTCGCACAGGTTGAGATAAGAACAGTTTAGTAACTAAGGTATAACACAAATCACTACT
>JARCZZ010011651.1:0-37921 GCA_030323915.1 Brotogeris chrysoptera | reverse complement strand
AGGCACAGCTACAGGTTGGGTAGAGAAGAGATTGAGAGCAGCCCTGTGGAGAAGGACTTGGGGGTGTTGGTTGATGAAAAAATGAACATGAGCCAGTAGTGTGCGCTCGCAGCCCAGAAAGCCAACCGTATCCTGGGCTGCATCAAGAAGAGTGTGACCAGCAGGTTGAAGGAGGTGATCCTGCCCCTCTCCTCTGCTGTCCTGAGACCTCACTTGGAGTATTGTGTGCAGTTCTGGTGTCCTCAACATCAAAAAGACATAGAACTGTTGGAACAAGTCTGGAGGAGGGCCATGAGGATGATCAGGGGACTGGAGCACCTCCCGTATGAAGATAGGCTGAGAAAGTTGGGGTTGCTGAGCTTGGAGGAGAGAAGGCTGCGTGGAGACTTCATAGCAGCTTTCTAGCACCTGAAGGGGGCCTATAGGGATGCTGGGGAGGGACTCTTCCTTAGGGGCTATAGTGATAGGACAAGGGGTAACGGGTTCAAGCTGAATCAGGGGAAGTTTAGATTGGATATGAGGAAGAAGTTCTTTACTGTGAGGGTCGTGAGGCATTGAGATGTGTTGCCCAGGGAAGTTGTGAATGCTCCATCACTGGCGGTGTTCAAAGCCAGGTTGGACAGAGCCTTAGGTGACATGGTTTAGTGTGAGGTGTCCCTGCCCATAGCAGGGGGGTTGGAACTAGATGATCTTAAGGTCCTTTCCAATCCTAACTACTCTGTGATTCTATAAGTGTTTTATATGTGAATGGGGACAGCGTATATGCTATTTCCTAAATAAATGTTAGGCTGTATTTGAATATTACACTTGTATTACACATATTGAATATTGCACTAATAACGTTTATCGATATTTTTTACTTTTGTCTGTTCTAGGGAGTATGACTTCTGCAACGTCACCTATCATTTTGAAATGGGACCCCAAAAGTTTGGAAATCAGGACTCTCACAGTAGAGAGACTATTGGAGCCACTTGTTACACAGGCAAGTACCTTCAGTTTCTTTTGTTCTTTCTTTAACCAGATGCTATGTTTACGCATTTTACATAATTGTCTTAATAAGCGTTGATAATAGAAACTTGAACAGTTTTTCTTTGTGGTCTCTAGTGCAAAGCTCTGTTCAACCATGCTTAGAAGTTCTTGCTCTAAATTATTTATAGTCTCAAAGTTTGAGTTTGGAATGCAGTCACAACTATTTTCCTTATGCTTGTCTTTTAAATGCTATATAGACATTTATGAAATGGACAATTTAAGACAGGTAACTGACTGAGCACATGTTCTTGGTTTGTTGTTATATCATGGAAGACAGGTTCACATTAAAAACAAATGAAAACAACCAAATACATTAAAGAAACTGTAACCCGTTTCATTTCTTGCTGTGATCAATGGGGAGTGTATGCTCAACCTGTTAGCTTTCAAGTGAGTAGAATTTGTGAATAGAAGGTATTACATTTGTCCAGTAGTCTAAAATGAGCAATGTGAAAGTGATGTTAGGTAATGTGCATAATGTATATAATAGTGTTACTCATTTTTTAGCCTGGTAGACCAATTTGTTGTCGGAGAAGACCTTTGTATATCTATGTATGTTATGTTTCCTGTGTCTGTACAGATTTCATGTGGTGTGTGTGAGTGCATGCAGAGGGGCAGGAGCTGTGCAGTCACATAAGTAGACATCAAACTTTTCTCACTGTAATGTGATTTGCTGACTTTGTGGCCTAGTGCCTTTCTGTTTCTGAGTTGCCATTAATAATGGGAAGCTGGTTACGTAATTTTATGCTATTATTTTAAATACACAAGTAATTTTTCTTCTAGGAATGCTAATTGTATTGAAAATGAATGCCAATCCAACCTGTTACTAACCATGTTCTTGTGGATGTTGTGGATCTTAGACTGGTCTGCTGGATAGAAATGTAGGCCTTCTTTTGAATGTAAGAACAGACTTGATGTTTTTTGTTTTCACAATATGAGAGATGAAATATAAATCGCTAGTATTTTAATTCTTCAAAAAGGACGCCTCTGTGGCTTCTATGCTACTTAGTGTGTCACTTTTGACAGAAATTACACCTATTCTGTCTTTGGTTTTGAAAGAAATGAAGTTATCTTTCTACAAGTTTCATTATAAACCTTGATGATTTTATTGTTGGTGTGGAACTGAATTCATTTTGATACCAACTGCAAATGAGGTTATGAGCTCTCTTCTTCTGGTTCTGATGTTGCCATACAAAGTGAAGCTGCTATGACCTGTTGTGAAAAGGGCAAATACTTGAGAGTTCTATGAGTGAGTTTCCTGTTTTCCTTTCACTTTTCTTTTTTTTCCAACACCTTGCCCCAAGAAAAGAGAATATATCAGCCAACAAGTGAAAGTATCGTTTTATTTAAGTAGTTTCTCAGCTTGCTTGGATTAACTTTTGGTTTAGGTAGATTTATACTTGATAACATGCCTCAACAAATGTAAGTAAAGAAGTTACAAGTTGTGGTAGAAGACTTGGATATCTTCACTGGTGGAAATGAAGGTGCCCAAGGTCCTTACATGTGTGTTTTGATGAGGAGCAATGTATTTCTAGTTCAGCAGTATGTCAAGAAGACTAGAGAAAATCAAGTGCAGTCAAGAGGGAGTAGGGAAATGTTGGGCTATTGTTTTATTCAAAGCTTGTGAGTACTTCCATTCTCATTTCTTTTTGTAGGTTTATAGGTAATGTGAACATGTTAAAAAATCCTTTTTGAACATGTAATTTAGTTTTTTTTGTACTAGAGAAATAAGTAGCTTTAGTGATTTTCCTTTACTTTGAATCTAGTGAAGTATGTTTGACTAGAGCATTTTTTTGTGAGCCACACAAACATAATCACAAAGGCCTCAAATGACGACAAATGTGCTACCTTCTGACTGTGCTTATCTGTTGCATTTTTAGCTTAAGTTATTCTGGTTTCTGCTGCTCTTTCTGTTCTTCCCAGTAAGTTAACATGCGGTTTAAAGGCTTTTCTTTTTTTCTGCTTAAAATTGCATATACAGTCTGGTCAAGAAAAGAATAGTATCTCCTTTACCTCTGGGCTTAGATTGCAGTCTGCCTTGTGCGGTGACAACCTCCACCATGCCCACATAGCACATGGAAGATTTGGATCTCCTTAAAAAGTTTCAAAGTGCTTTCCTTCCTGAAGAGAACATCTAATTTGAAAATTGATCATAGCGAATGAATGCATAAATATTTAAACCCTGTTCAGTTTGAACTCTGAAGCCTGCTGTAGGGTCATAGGAGCTGCTTGATGCAAAGTTCATAGAATCATAGATTAGTTAGGGTTGGAAAGGACCTTAAGATCATCTAGCTCTTCCTTAAGTTATTAAAAATAGGACAGTGGACAGAAGAGAGAAGTTTAATGGCCACAGAATGTAATAAAACTTTGGTGTACAAGTTCCTGAATAGCCTGATCTCCCATTGAAGGGAGCCTTACTTTGACCATGAGTTTGGAGTGGCTGGCATTCTGTACAGCCAGATTTTGTCTGGTTCTGTGATTTTTAACACTACCAAGACAAATCCATGTTTATTTTTGGAATTCACACTTGAATAGTTAGATTACTCTCTTATTCTCCAAGCTGTGTATGATTTTGGAGAATGCTTGAGTAAACAGAAGTGGTTGTACAAAGACTTTGGGCTCTGAAAATGCTAATCAAGCCTTCTGTATTTGTGTATGTGTGTGGATTTAGGCTCTGAACTCAGTGTATATATAGGCATAAGAATGACAGATACTCAAATGGTAGTGCATCTGCTGAAATTTTGGGGAGTAACACAGAAATGTGGATTACAAAAAGAATACCTCAGTGACTCAGGAGAATGCTGCATTAAAACTAAATTTGAGACAAGCTCATTAGTGTTCCTTATGAGAAAATGTGGACAACCTATGAATTGATTGAAAAGAAATTATAAGATGGGAAGGTTGTCTGAGCTGGAGGCAAAAGGAAAAAAATAATGAAATCCATTAACTGATCACGAGAACACATGAAAAAAAGACAAAATTGCATTTGTTCTAGGAAACCCTGAACTAGAAAACTGATTAAAACTCTGTCTGGCTGTCAAAGATGTAAGATTAGTAGAGCTTGCCAGTGTACCCCTTTCCTCAGTGCTTGTCATGTTTGAAGAGTAACAGATATACCCTGCCACATCTTTTATCACATTAACATCACTGAGATTTGGTGAGAAGTGTCTGATTGAAAAATGTATTAGAACCTCTTTTCTCAACAATATTGAATTTAATACTTGAAATGTGTTTTCTCTGGCTGTAATGTCACAATTAGCTAGAAGTATAAGTTAATTGTATTTATTGCTAGTTTTGCTTTTTGGGATTTTGTAACAGCCACCTTTTTTTCCTATAAATTTTATAATTCTATGAATGTTTTATAGGGAAATATAGAACTAAAATACATCATAGGTTGGAAAGGACCTTAAGATCATCTAGTTCCAACACCCCTGCCACAGGCAGGGACACCTCACACCAGACCATGTCACCTAAGGCTGTCCAACCTGGCCTTGAACATTGTCAGGGATGGAGCATTTACCACTTGTTTGGGTAACCTGTTTCAGCATCTCATGTCCTCAAAAGTTACTGCCTTTTATTCTCACCTTCAAGCATAGTAACCAAAATGAATTAAAATTGTATTTGTTAGACTGTGGATGGTTTTCATATGAAAAAAAATTGCATTTTTAAGAAGGGCTTAACTGGCATCACGTGATAATTTATTTGTAGCTGGAAAATAGCACTTGTGGAGGTTGCCTGTAAGAATCGGGGATTTTTTTTAATGATTGTTTCTGACGGTTTTGTGTAATAATTAAGTACAAATATGAATACAAGTTCTATCTGTTAAGAAGGGAAAACAAACAAAACCCAAACACGAACCAGTAACTCCAGTGCAGTTGATAACACCCAAAATACTCATGTGTGACCACATGTAGATGAGAAGATGAAGGAATTTTGAAGGTTTTTTGAAGGTAAGACTTGCTCTTGTGATGTGATCTCAATTTTCTAATGTCAATCTGTCTTTCTCTGTCAGTGTTCCCTAGGTATTGTAAGTAGCAGTGTGGCTGTTTTACACATGAACCTTTACTACTGGAGCCATGCCGCAGTTGTGCCTTTTAGGATCTTTAAATATTTGGACTATTATCATAGAATCACAGAATAGTTTGGGTTGGAGGGGACCTTAGAAGGTCATCTAATCCAACCCCCCTTCAGTAAGCGGGGACACCTTCAAGTAGGTCAGGTTGCTCAGAGCCACATCCAGCCTGGCCTTGAATGTCTCCAGGGGTGGCGCATCCATCACCTCTCTGGGCAACCTGATCTAGTTGAAGATATTACGTACTGTTATATCATTCTAACAGTGACACAAATAATGGTGAGTGTTCCTGCTCTGTATTTTTTGTGACTGATTATATTTTCCTTCAGTATGACACATTTCTACCCTTCTAACTTTGTTAAGAACGAATTCAGAGTTGCAGTGTATGTTTTAAGATGTCTGTTACAGTAACATAGAATGAAACTGTAGTATGTCAAAAGGCAAAGAACTGATTAAAGATTTTGGCTTTCTTTTGTATATAGTATCACTCACTAAAATTAAGTACCTATACCTATAAAACAAACAAATCATTAGATAAAACACCAAATAGTTTTAATTAGTGCTATATATTTAGAAAATCAAAATAATTATGGCTGATGTTATACTTCAGGAACTCATGCTTAATTTAATTCCTAGTGTATTGTATTTCAATAAAGGACCAGTTTCTATATTGCTAGAAGAAACAAATATATTCTCAACCATTCCAGGTAATCAGATATTATTTGTATTCAGTGATCCTTGTTTTTATTGCATTTGAACCCTAAGTCTGGTGTGGTAACCAATATCTATGGAAAACATATAATTTATTATTATTAGTTTTAGGGAGCTGTACCTGAGTCACACCTATGCACATACACAGATGTCTTTCCTTCTGGAGGGTTTCTCAATGTGCACATGTGTTTCAAACAATTTTGAGAAAAGACGAGTAACTGGTAATGGTGCACTGTGTACTTGATATACGTTCCACTTGTTTTAATAATTGCACACTTTCTCTATTTGACAGCTGGATTCAGTTGAAGTCATCTTCAAGATAGACCTAAAGAAAAATGAATTATAAAGGCTCATTTTTGATCAGTCAAGCTCAATTGTGAAGTTATTTCTGTTTAAGCTCAGTTTCTATAAGAACACTCCCAGATCTGTGTTTTTTTCTGGGAGTGTGGGAGGTTGGACTGTGCATTGTTCTTTGCTGGCATTAGGCGAATTCATAGAATCATAGAATGGTTTGTGTTGGGAGGGACCTTAAAGCTTGTCCAGTTCCAGTCCTCTGCCACGGACAGGGACACCTTCCACTAGAGCAGGCTGCTGCAAGCCTCATGCAACCTGGCTTTGAACACTGCCAGGGATGGGGCAGCCACAGCTTCTCTGGACACTGTGTGTCAGCGCCTCAGCATCCTCGCAGGGAAGAACTTCTTTGTAATATTTAAGTGCTATTACTAAAGGTTGGCCATTTGTGTAAGGGAATCAAAGCTGAATCTTATCGGAAAAAGCATATGGACTTTTTATTTTCTAATGGAAACTGGACTTTAAACATTATTTATGAAATTATTCCGTTGAATACATACAGAATCCACTGTACTTTCTCTACCACTATACTATGTATTTTTTACAGTAAGTTCTGAAGTAAAAACTAGCTGGTGCCCATGAACTTCATGGTGGGTTTTTTTTTTTATCCATTAGATTGTTCAAGAAACATCTGCTGGCCATCGCTGTCTTCTTTGGCATAAGATCCTCTAACATCTGTGCCTCTGCCAGCTCTAGTTAGGATCTTCTTAGTATGGAGGCTTTTTGTGCTGGCTAAGAGGAGTAGCTAATTTTCACCTTTCCTATTTTTATTCTCCCTTGCTTGAAAACTCTAGGCTATTTATAATATGCAGTGTCCTGTAAGGTCTTGACCTTGTCAGTCTGTATCCAAGTGAATTTAGTCACTGTTTAAAGGTGTTTGTATATATGCGTACTCCTGAGTTTATGCATATGAAGGTTAACATTTGCTGGGGGTGAATAGACTTTAGATTTCATCTATTTTTCTATTACATAAAGAAATTTGTCTCTGTGAGGGTGCTGATGCGCTGGCACAGAGTGCCCAGAGGAGCTGCGGCAGCTCCATCCCTGGCACTGTTCAAGGCCAGGATGAATAGGGCTTGAAGCACCCTGCTCTAGCGGAGAATTTTTAAAGGGGGAAGTTTAGATTGGATATATGGAAGAAGTTCTTTCCTGTGAGGGTGGTGAGGCACTGGAATAGGTTGCCCAGGGGAGCTGTGAGTGCTCCATCACTGGCAGTGTTCAAGGCCAGGTTGCAAAGAGCTTTGGGTGTCATGGCTTAGTGTGAGGTGTCCTTACCTGTGGCAGGGGGGCTGGAATTGGATGATCTTAAGGTCCTTTCCAACCCTAGCTATTCTATGATTATGTGTGTACCTGCCTGTGGCAGGGGGTTGGAACTGGATGAGCTTTAAGGTCCTTTCCAACCCAAACTGTTCTGTGATTGTGCCCATGTTCTGTTTTTATGTAATAATGGTGCACAAATTCAGAGCCATTCAATTCAATGGCTACTTTGTCTTCTGCCACAGAAACCAATATGGGGAGATACTGAGAAAATTTCTGATTGGGATGTTACAGCTGGAAATGTAAGTTATGTGGGAATATCATAGGTGTGCAGTAAGTGGTGACTGAAAATCTTAGGGCTAAAATGAACTTACTCTAGTGTGTAATTCTCTGCATTAAACGCTATGTTTTCCATTCATTGACAAACCGTTTGGTTTTGGTCATCATTAGGAAAATAATAGTGGTTCTGCCTTACCAGAAGAAAGTCTTTTTGGCTTTTTGTGGTATGATAAATATACTCCAACATTTTCATCACAGTTGAACTTAAAAAGAAAAAAAGCAAGTGCAGCCTTGACTATTATATGAACAGAGTATAATGTCTTAGCAGGTTACAGTCTTTTACGACAAAACAGTAATTAAAGCAGGATAGGTAGATCAGGTTATGTTTGAAATGATGATTGCATAGTAAATAACTGGTGACCTTCTTACATAAGAAGTAATGGATTTTCATTTTGGCTTATAAGCAAATTCTTGTTGGTATTACAAACTTAGTAGTAAGAAAGTAATACTTACTAAGAATATTTGTCATGTTTTTTTCCAGTGGTTAAAATGAGACTTCAACATTATTGCAGCAGATACAACTGCTAATGCAATATCTTTAGACCATTTAAAAGTCTAGGGTAGTTTTGTAGTTTTTGAAGTTGAGTACTTCAACAAGGGATATACTTGAAAAAGAATGCTTTCAATATCACTGTGAATCAAATGCATTATAATGTTAATGTCAGTATGACATTATTATTGCAAATATTATCAATATGTCAGTATGAGCAGGGTGTTGGTATGGTTTGTTAAGCAGCAACTTCAAAATAGCTCTTATATCTGACAGAATGTGAGGTCATAGTAGGAAAAGATGTGATCCCTAAGTGGATGAGCTGGTGGGTATGAAGGAAATTTAGTGAGGCATTATTACTCTTATAACATTAATGAGATTACTATTGGAAGGATTCCCCATTCTCAAAGAAGATGTTGACAAGCGGGAAGGAGATCAGAGAAGAATTATGTGAATGGTTTTTGTGTTTTATCAACAGATGAAAGACTTTGGATGTCTTTCATTTCTATTCATGCTTATCAATGAAAGTAAATTGTCTTAAATGAACTGGCAGTAGAGATTTTAAGACTATTTCTGGTAGCACAGTCTAAGTAATATTCTAGAATGAATTTAAACTGAATTTGAATATTGGATCCACACTGTGAAAGGGCAATATCCCTTTAAATGGAATAGTTCTCCTAGAATGGTGGGCAACTGGGTTCAACCTGGATCTTTTTTTATGAACTGTGTACATCTTTGAAGGATATGCCTGTATCTATGAAGGATATAAGGTCTACCAGGACTTATAAATCTGGGAAAAGAATTACTGGAAGAAAAAAGCCCTTGCAATAGTGTCACTTTTCACTTAGGAATCGGGGAAGAAACAGGGTTGTTTGTTTTCTGTCATAGACCAGATTTACTAGGAAAAAGAGAAAGCAGAGATACACAACCTAAAGTGATTAAATATGTATGCTTCTAATGACTTTAGAAGCAATTTGGGTATTAAAGTTTATAATCTGTCTTACGTTCATGATTTTTCCATCACTCTCAATTATGTTTGGTTTCTTATTTTTCAGTAACTTAATTTTCTGTATGTCATCAATTGGCAACAGGCTAAAAAATAATCCTGATTATAAAAAGATTGCACTAATTACAAGATTTTGCTTTAAGATGTTAATTAACCTAATTATAATAGACCCATCTTCTGCAAAGAAATGGCAATCTTTGTTCCTTTTCCTTGCAATAGGTATTTCTGAATATTGGCTGATTTATTTGCAGTTGAAAGGATTTAGGACATGGATATGTGGATTTTTTAAATCTCTTCTACATTTTTTCCTTTTATTTGGTTTTGTTCCCTATGTTAGTTTCTTTGGAATATTGATTCCATTGGGTGTACACCTTTTAATGGATCCAAATGAATTTTATATCTATCTTTGGATGTTTTATGAAATGCAGTAGAATGGAACTAGAGAGATGGAATCATAGAATAGTTAGGGTTGGAAGATCATCTAGTTCTAACCCCCTTGCCGTGGGCAGGGACACCTCACACTAAACCATGCCACCCAAGGCTCTGTCCAACCTGGCCTTCAACAACGCCAGCGATGGAGCATTCACAGCTTCCCTGGGCAACCCATTCCACTGTCTCACCACCCTCACAGGAAAGAACTTCCTCCTTATATCTAATTTAAACTTCCCCTGTTTAAGCTTGAACCCATTGCCCCTTGTTCTATCACTACAGTCCCTCATGAAGAGTCCCTCCCCAACATCCCTGCAGGCCCCCTTCAGATGCTAGAAAGCTGCTATGAGGTCTCCATACAGCCTTCTCTTCTCCAGGCTCAACAGCCCCAACTTTATCAGCCTATCTTTGTATGGGAGGTGTTCCAGTCCCCTGAGCATCCTCGTGGCCTCCTCTGGACTTGTTCCAACAGTTGTGTGTCTTCGATGTTGAGGACACCAGAACTGTACACAATACTCCAAGTGAGGTCTCATGAGAGCAGAGGGGCAGGATCACCTCACTCGACCTGCTGGTCACACTCCTCTTGATGCAGCCCAGGATACGGTTGGCTTTCTGGGTTGCGAGTGCACACTGAAGCTGTCTCATGTTCATTTTCTCATCGACCAACACCCCCAAGTCCTTCTCCACAGGGCTGCTCTCAATCTCTTCTCTGCCCAACCTGGAGCTGTGCCTGGGATTGCTCCGACTCAGGTGTAGGACCTTGCACTTGTCATGGTTAAACTTCATCAGGTTGGCATCACCTCACCTTGCAAGCATGTCAAGGTCCTTCTGGATGGCATCCCTTCCCTCCAGCGTATCAAGCGAACTACACAGCATGGTGCCATTGGCAAACTTGCTGAGGGTGCCCTCAATCCCACTCTCCATGTCACCAACGAGGATGTTGAACAGATCTGAGCTTTTGGCGTATTTTAAACAAGACCTTGATTTGCAGCCAGAGAAATTTTGCAGTTTTGCCTTAAGCACGTGGTTGAAATTACCATGTTTAGTTTCCTCTTTGAGAACCTCATTTTTAGTATCTCTTCCCACAACCTCCTCAGAGGTTGGTGTTCTTGAATATTATGAGTCTGAGCAGCAAATGCCCACATTGTGAGGTAATGTTCTCTTCTACTTGTCTTTTTCAATGGGATGATTAATATTTTTCCCTTGATGTACTGAAGATTCTATCTTAGTTGTGTGTCTGTGTAGTGCTGTAATCACTCAGTACTCATTGATGAGATTTCTGAAACCTTTTATGGCTGTATAATGGGAGTATTAAGCATATGTAACTCATGCTTAGCGTAGTCAATGCAGATGTGTTCAATATATGGATAATCTTTGAAGAATACAAAAGCAATATTTCTCTGCTGAGTAGAAATTTTCCATTTTGTAGATATCTGTGGTGTTTTTTTACCATATTTTTTTACAAAATCCTAAAGAAGTCAGCATGAGAATTTTCATTCTCATTTATCTTGTTGGGTCAGTGTGAAACAAAACACTACTGGATCCAATTTTCACTCTTGGCTGATAGCTAGCTCATAAATGAAAGGATATTCAGTGAAAAAGTATAATCACGGAATGGTTTGGGCCAGAAGGGGCCTCAAAGCTCATCCAGTTCTAACCACCTGCCATACGCAGGGACACTTTCCACTAGAGCAGGTTGTTCCAAGCAGAACCCAACCTGAACTTAAAAACTGCTGGGGATGGGGCAGCCACAGCTCCTCTGGGCACACTGTGCCAGCCCCTCACCACCCTGTCAGGGAAGAACTTTCTCCTTAATTGTCAGAGAAGAAATTCTTTACTGTTTAAGATTTATTTTTTCCTTAAGTTCATGATCCTTAGGATACAAAGCTATATTGTGACCTTTAAATTATGCAATCACAAGCTAGACCTGTGTTTGTGAGCATCGTATTATGAGATGTGCACTTTTGTGTTCGGAAACCTTATCTGCTTGTACAAACAGTTAAACTGTGAGTATTCGGAGAAAGATTTTGGAGAAATGAGATTAGCAATAGGAATTAATTTTCCTGATTCATTTCGTTTCGCTCTCTAGTAATGAAAATGTGTTGTATCTGCTTATGCTAATAGTGAATACTTTTATTAGTAGGTATTCATGTAGAAGCATAATGAATCCAGTATACTGAATGGCTGCTGAACATTGAGTTGTTTCCAGAGGATACGTATTAACCTATTCAGTTTTTCCCAGTGAATTACACGTATCTGCACTTTGTAGTGCAGAACGATTAAGCTTTTACTACTCTGCTTGAAATACTTTAATTGCCAGGTAATATGCCTCTCTGAAAAAGCAATTGGCTCAAAAAATTGAAGGAAAAATGCAGGCATGAGGCACAATGTATGTATTTGCTTTTCAATCTTCTACTCTGTCCATATTCTTTAAATCTGCTTCCCTCATATGTTCCACCACACAAAATCTCTTTGAATGCTTCCATAAACCTGTAATATTCATATTTTTATCCCTTTTTAAACTGAGGGACTCTGTTTCCATGTATGTGCAATATGATACTGTTGACTATTAGAATATGGTGGATTGAAAAGGTTTGTGGTAGTGGTTTTATCCTTTATAGGAAAGGAAATAGGCTTTGTTTGAGGAGTTCCTGTCTGACACAACTGGAGTACTTGGTAGAGTAACTGAAAACATGGAGGTGTACCACTGGTTTAATACTGAGTATGATCAACTAGTTCATTTTATTATGTGGTTCGTGCCCTATAGGATAAGCTTTTCTTTCTGAGCCACTTATGGAAAGAATAAATTCACTGTCGAATAGATATATTTATTGAGTCTCTGAATTTAACATGTTCTAGCTAGTTTGTTCAAGAGTTATCTGGGATACATCATTTATTTCCAAGCAGAAATCAGTGCTGCTTTATAAACATGCATTCTCATCCTGAGCAGGTTTTTAACTGCGTTATTACAAGCATCAAGAATTCAGGAATCATCATTTGTGTGTATGTGCACACAGAACAGGAAAGCTACATATGTCCACATCCCCGTGTGGCAGATGTATCTGGAGACAAGTTTCAACTTACTTGCTAGCTTGCTTGGACAAGTACAAGAGATGTAGGAACATTATATTCTGTTTTCATGTGTTGGATGTTATTTCATCACTAGAGAATGCTGATCTCTGTTTTAGGAGCTTTCTTGTGTTCCCGGCTTGCTTGCCTGTGTGTCAAGTGTTCTCGGATTGTTCATGTGCAGTAAAGCCATGTAGAAAGCTGCAATGCCATACCATGGAGGGTGAAATGTTGCTTTTCTCAATCAAGTTTAAATTCAGGAGCCTCAGCACTTTATCAAATGTACTGTTATCATCACAGCAGCCTTCCAATACCTAAAGGGGCCAGCAAGAAATCTGGAGAGAAGCTTTTACAAGGGTGTGTAGTGAAGCACATATATACGTCTGTGAAGTCAGAATTATTCTCCTTCTGACTTAAGATCATGTATCCTGCTATAAGGAATTCTGTGTTCTTCACATATCTGTCTCTGTGTAGAGAGCTGTTAATTTTTACGTTATTCTCAATAAAAGGATGCACAAGGCGCAAACTGTTGTTCAGTTTCTCAGTTATCTTAAAACAGACTGTGTGTGCTGAAGAGGTATTCCTGTCTTCTCTTTTGCCCTTGCTATAGCACGTTAGGAGAAAATTCTTCCTTGTGGGGGTGCTGAGGCGCTGTCACAAGCTGCCTGGAGAAGCTGTGGCTGCCCCATCCCTGGCAGTGTTCAAGGCCAGGTTGGGCACAGGGGCTTGGAGCAAGCTGCTCCAGTGGAAGGTGTCCCTGTCCATGGCAAAGGGCTGGAACTGGATGAGCTTTGGAGCCCCTTCTAGCCCAAACCATTCTATGATCATTCCTTAGTCATTGTTAGTTTGGACCATTAGTTGAAACTGAAAAGGCCAGACCTATTTCTGCAGTATGCATATCTAGCATGGTAGGGTGCATAATTTTGTTATTACTACATGGTTACACAAATGGGCAGAATGATTCAGGTTGTAGATATTACCATACTGCCTTTGTTGATTGATATGGGACAGTTGTGCAATATACAGAATGGACTGATGTATCTCAGGGCTATTTTTTTTGTCTCTGTCAAAGGGCATCTAGTGAATTCTTATCTTTATTTGTTTCACTTTGTTTTGAATATTATGTGGAAAGTGAGAGTATTCTGTTAGAGGAAAAGATGGGGAGGGTACTTTGACATTAATACTATTGAGGACTTGTACTAGTCTTTAGGGTCTTTTGTCTCCTATAAGAATTACCTTTCTTCTTTCAATAGATGAGCGGCAAGACTGGAAATTATTCCTGCTATCATCATTTTAGAGCTTTTGCAGGTGCTTAAATTTTACTGAGCAAAAGTTACTAAGCACTTAGAAATTGAAGACTGAAATTTTGAGCTCAATGTAGTAGTTACTGCATAATGTGTTAAAAGTTTTCAATGAGAGCCTAGTAATGCATGTGTTCTTCACACCTCTCAGCTTTTCTCAATGATCTGAAAATGTTCACAAGTAAAACTGGTATGTGCAAGTTATACAACTGTGTTCTCAAGTGATTGGTCCTGCAGTCCTCTTTAGATTCAGAGGAGTGACCTCAGTGTGAGGGGTTTTGACTTTTCTGGCTGTGTTTTTTTTTTTGTGTGGATTTTTGTTTTGTTTAATTATTTTCTTTGTTTCGTGACTGTTTTGGCAGAGGTAACCCTTCAGGCTGAATGAGCCAGCCAAGGACATTAAGTATCCATAGATCACTTATGTTGCATCTCTCATGGAAACGAGCTGGGAAGCCCAGAGTGTCAGATTGCACTGAGCAGCGTGAGTTTTGTGTGCAATCAAATAGTTAAAATGGTGTGGTTTTATACATACTTTTGTCAGCAGGGAATCCTAAACCAGTTGTGTTGGAAACTAAGTCAAGATAAATGAAGACAGTTGTGGTGCTTCCCTCTTCAAGTGTCGATCCCAAAGCTTTTTTACCTTAAAGGGGGCTGCATCCTTCAGAGGTCTTCTGTCTGCAGTCTCTCACTTTGAGTCTGCTGGGAAGCAAGACTGACATTGGATTGGATACAGTTGGATCTGTAGATGTCACTGTAAATGCTATTCTGAGCTTATGACCTCAGAAGTCCTATTAAGTAGTCAATAATTTGGCACTTATCTCTTCTGGAAATCATTACTCCTGTGAAGAATCCAAGTGCAAGTTGCTGTGCATGGAATGGCCCTGAGTGCTGTCAAGGCAGACTTTTGGTTTTGGGGTATCTAGAAATTATCAGCTGAAGAAGATACGTGCTAATGTGCTGTTCAGATGTAGTTGTAGTTGTAATCCCTTATTACATTAATACCTTATTCACTACACTCTACTGTGTGAGGCTGAGGACTTCAGTGATCACAGTGCTTGCACTTGGACTATTGTTCTTTGTCACTTTACCTTCTATTTCTTTTCCAAAGTTTTGAGTAGTTTTGAGTAACTTACCAATAGGTATGTGCCAGTTGCATCCAATTGAGATTACGGACTCATCAATATAAGTAATGTAAAGAAGAACCAATGGTCACACCCACAGTACGTTTTTTGAGCATCCTTAGAAAAACAATCAAACCCTTTAATTTTGGGGTAGTATTTTCTTCTTAAATCTCAATTCTGAAGAAGCATTTGGCTTTCTAAACTATTTTGTAAAATGCAATAACCTTGCTGCTTCTCAGGTATCCTGATAGCAGAGAAGTCATTGTACAGAGTGTGTTTCTCTGTTCAATATTAGAACTGGGTGCAACTGCAGAGCTTCTGTGAAGGAAAAAACCTTGATCTGAAATGATTGCCTGCTAGTGCTTCTGCTCACCTACATCTTGGGACTTCCACTGGACTTGATACCCAGGGTTGAGCTTTGATGAAGATGCCAAAGGATCTCTTAAGTTTACGTAGTGTAGTCTTCTCATCTCCTTGTCCTCCTGGTCACCCCTCCAATCTTTTGCTTTTGCTAATTTCTTGGTTTTGTCCCCAGGCACCATTCTGTTCCAAAATACCAATAAAACTTATTAATTATGTGTCAAGAAAGTGTAATTAAATGCCTTTGACCTGGAGGGAAAACTACTGAAAACATTTCTCATTCTTTATGAAGCAGAAATGTAGTAGAGAAGCTGCTTTAGAACTTTGGAGGTGATGGTTTTAGTTGAATTTCAGTTTTTAGCTTCTGATAGTAATTTAATGCAGGATTGTCTTACTACTCCCTTTTGACCAGACCCTTTCTGTCTACTCCTTTATATACTTCCTTCAGCCAAAAATATTTTAGTTGCTACATCATGATTACCTAACACGTGTGACAATTCTACATCACAATATCTAACACATAAGTGGTAATACCTAACAGTGACAATTTGTTCTCTTCTTCCTCCCTGTTCTTGCTGGTTGTAGTATCTGGGTACTCTAGACCCTTTTAAAATCATTGCATTAAGAATATATCACAGCTGCTTTTAAATAAGAAATTCTTATGCCTTTCTTCTGCCACATTGTCTTATGGTTCATGTTTTTCTCTTCTACATTCTTAGTAGTCCCTTGCTTTTAGAGTATGTACATCAGTAGTTCCATAAGGCACCCTGGGTAGCATCTGTTCACTAGGTACTACTTTGCTCTTTGCTCTGGCACAGCTTTTGGGCTGGTGTATTTTGTATTACAGAAAAGGGCAGGAATCACCAGGGCTACATTTTTTGGTTTAGGATTTCCTTTTATAGAGAAAATTATTTTAACTTAACAGGCTGTTGGGGCTGAATTCGTTGGCTCGTTATATATCGAGTTTCATAGGCCTCATTTAAAGAAGTCTCCTTCATTCATTGGAAAATCAGTCATGCAACAAATGTTCTGTATGCTTGGCAGTCTGAACTGCAAATTTAATTATAAATTTTCCATTGAACTGCTGGCAAAGGCTTAAGTAATGTATACTCTTTATGAGTCAACTCAGCTGCACTGAGTCAGCTGCTCTTCTAACATCCATGTTTTTCACTGATGTGGCCATCAAAAAGCTAAGGCTTCAAGGCCACATGTTAAGATACATAGTTGAATGTAATATATCCTCTTTTTCTTTGTTTTACCTCTTTTCCCCATCACACTACCCAGTACTGTATATAACATTATCTTCATTGATTTCCTTGTCAGCGGTTGCTGTAAGCTTATAGGATGTATATTTTGAGGTTAGATGGTTTGCTATGTAGGTATGTGATACTGTCACTGATATATTTGTCACTGTGGTATCTGAACAACCTGCAAGTAGCTTGTTTAGCCAGAAGACGAGTGTATGTAATCAGTATCTAATTTCATTAAAGTCCAACAGGGAAGCTTATGCTGCGTTCCTGCATTTCCATTTATGTAGGGTGGACCTATCAAAAAGCAAATTGTTTTATCAAAATATGAGTTATACTGCATTCATTACGTTGCACTTTTGTCCACTGAGAGTGTGTGGGGAAACTTGATATTCATAAAGCTTTCAGTAAGATGTATAATTATGTTTTATTATACTGCATATCTCATTTTTACTTGAAATTCTTATGTAGTTGCTTGTCCTTGTGAATTTATTTGCCGTGTTCTTAATTTAGTCAATCTTATACAAGATACCGAAGAACTTTACATAAATAACATGATCAGAGGCTTTTCTAATGAATTTTATTCTTGTTTGACATATTTAGTTACATAAAAAGAAAAATCAGTGTATTTCAGATCTTTGAGACGCAGTAGAGATTTATGTTAAATAGATTCTGGCTTTAGTAAAGATTCTATCTTGATATAAGGTGAGAAAATATTAGCATTCTACATTATATTTTCCATATTGACAAAGTCAGTGTGTTCTCTTGACCATATTTGTCAATTCTGATTAACCACCTTAGCTCTGAATATTCAATTACTTTTATGGCATGAGTCGCACATTAATCAAGTAGTTTTCCTTTTATAGGTGGCCTCTTATAGGGGTGTCATCTACCACCATCGTCCCTCTCCATAAAGCCCTCACCAATTTAATTCATCATGTTGAACTTGAAAATAGATTGTGTATATTTTTTTCTCCCGTGTAAAACTTTACATTATATGGTATTCACCAGCACAGTTTATATTCTAACTTTGGTTCTACCTAGAGATGAAGTGTGTATGAAAGTTCATTATTTATATGCATGTTATATCACATATATTCATTTTGCATATACTTTATTTTTATGAGCCGTTCTACACAGGGAGATATCAGTCCGCAGATGAATTCCCATGCAAGCATCACTACGAGCCACTCAGGCCCTTGGCAGCTGGTGGGATGTGGATTGTGCTTACTGGGAAGGGAGTGATAGGGAGCTGGGAAAACACAGCGCTTTTAAGGATTAAGATGCTCATAGAAAAGGAACTCACAGAACAGTCTTGCTTATTCTGAGCACTTCATCCGAAATGAAGAAACTGCTTTAAGACTTATTCTCCCAAGGTAAATTTTTATGATAAGAATGCTGTCCCTGAGTCTCTTACTAGATTTATATAAAAGACAAGCATAATCGAGTTGTAATGAAAATCTAACCTGCTTTTGCCTTGCTACTGAAGTGGCTGATGGAGGGAGAAAACACTCCTGCGTGAGTCAGAGGAGAGCAGTCTCCTTCCTTCCTGAAAGAAGGAAAAAACTAACAAAAACCTGAGTGTGTGGAGAATGCCATAGGCAATTTGAAATGTTTAGAGCTCAGAAGAGAGATTGCTGGTTTGTGAGGTCTTTTATGAGGGGCAGTGGCACTGCAGTGATGATACACCTATGTACTTTGAAATAAACTTAATGTGAAAAATCGTTTGTTTCATAGGCTTTTATTAGTATTTGGTTGGGGTTTTTGTCTGGAATGGTTGCCCAGCTGCGGGATACAATTATAACGCATTCAAGGCTTATCAGCTAATCCAAAATCAAAATACTTTCACGCGTTATGTTTTCATTACTGAGTTACGCAAAAGATACAGTGGTTTGTTATAGTTTGATATGGGAGAGTGAAATTATTAATATTTAAGTATGCTCGAAAGCTGAGAAGTTAGGATAAGATCCAAGATACTGCGAGCTTTTGAGTTGTTTCTCCTTGTTGTTCATTTTAAGGTTTCCACATTAGGAAGGTATGGAAATCTCTTGGTCACAGTTGGGAAAGCAGAAACAGTAAGAAACAAACCCCACCAAACCAGTATTCTTGTTGGGCAGCATTCTCTTCCTCTTGCTCCTTCCGAAATTACATGTCCACGATGCAAGAGATGAGGACATTGGGTTTCCTCAATGAAAGGCTGTAGGAAATTGGCAAAATAACGTGTTTTGAGTAATACTGGTCTGGAAATGGTAAAACCGTTGGGGATAATCCTCTTCACAAACGATGTATAATGTGTACATCCAGTGTGGAACACTGAGCAAGAGAGAAGACATATTTTTATGCTGATTTATAAATACTTGAAAGCAGAGTCTTAGTAGTAGATGGTCTCAAGTCTTATACTCACCACTTATATGTTTATGAGCTGTGAGTAATTATAATTTCTACTTGCCAGTTCTTTCAAGTTTCTACTGTTAGCTTCTTAACCACCATATTTCTGTCTTCCTCATTTACAACATGGTTTCTTATAATCCTGTTGCATGACCGGGGTTTCCTGTAAGAGTGCACTGGTTCAGTCTCATTCACTTATTTATGAAAACAATTGAAACTCCTTCTAATTCTACTACAAGTACTTTTTTCATGCTAAGTACATCCTTAAGTTTCATCCTGACTGCAGGTGTTTCTTTGAGAGGCCTTCCTGATAGAAACTGCAAATTTCAGTCCCCTGTTCCTTTTTAGTTCTTGCATATTATGTACCAAGTGGCAGTTAAAGTGAAGGGGGGGGAAGGCATGATCCAGTTCCTTTTAGCTTGTGACAGTGGAAATCAATAAGGCTGTCCTGGGTTGGTTGTTTATTTTTACCAGTGCTACATAAATAGACACTATTCTTAAGTGATCTTAATTTCTTTTATAGTTGCATGGCAACATTTGAAACATTTATATTAACTTGGTTGTTACATGTGACAGAAAATAAATTTAAAATAATAAATTAGGTCTCACAAAAGGTTTACCTTGTGGGTTCGACAAGTATCCTTAGATTTATTTTAACATCACATACACTTGTAGAAATTGATTCCTACAGCTAAATGTAAAATCAAGTTATTCAACTAAGTAAATGCAAGTGATTTTTTTTTTCTTGTGAAGGAATGTTATAGATAAAAGCCTTTTTGTTTTCAATTCTCTGTTTTACTAAAAGATATTCAAACTAGAAAAACAGATTTTTGTTTTACAGATGTTAGAATGAAAATTACATGGTATGACCATACGCAGAGAGTGCAAAAAAGCAATTAAAAATGATCCTGCAGAAGAGGTGTTTATTGCCATGCCTTGCCACTGTGCATTTGAGTAATGTTGCACCTTACTCATTCAGCTGCTCTAACCAACCTGTCTTTGCTGTTGTCACCAGCAAATGTAGTAGCGGACTAGGGCAGATATATTACCATTTGTTAACGTATCAGTGGAGTTGAATGCCCCGGTTGCTAGGCAATTTTTAAACAGATTTTTCAATGGGATTGAGTATGGGGTGGGTTTTTTGGGGGGTTTGTTTTTTTTTTTTTTTAGTGTTCTGGTAGCCAAGAAATAATTTTTCAGTGGCAAAACATTGGATTGGTCCTACTGAATTTTTCTTCAAACCTTCTAACATTGCAACACACTGACACAGGAATTACTAGTGCTGTGAGATAGCTGCTGCAGCCAGGCAGCCCATTTCAGAGGTCAAACTTGTAATTGCAAGTCCGGTTACAAACCAACAAAACCCCCGCAAGGATAGATGCTTTGATAAAAGCTGAGGCTTTTATGGGCTGTCACACTGAGTGGTGGCTTGTCATGTTTTCTGCCTTCACCACTGTCCAACAGCAGATAGTTATGGAAGACTGCAAGACTCAGTGACTGCGAAGATGACTGTCTTTGAAGCACTGATTGGCAGGAGCAAAGACTTCTTTACCCTTAGACTTGGGGGCAGAAAGGAGGGAGAAGAATACAGAGTTCATGAAGGCTTGGCAGGTATTATGAAGGTGTGTGTGCAGGGAGAAAAATTTGTTCTTTCTTGTCACTTTTCTTCCTCATTTTTTTTCTGTTCCAGTTCTATCGCATCTTTTTTTGAGGAAGTGATTTTAATCACTGTTATTAGTCAGCAGCACTTTTTGTTGAGCCATAAGAAATGTGGATTCTAGGTATTACCTCCTGTAACAGGGACTACACTTGGTCAAGTAAAGCTTGGTGTCATGTATCTGGACTTCATTAAGACTTTAATACTGCCTGAAATGACATTCTGAGGAAGAAGTCATGGTTTAGGTATAGCTGCTATGAAATGAGATTTACTACCAGATTTCACTGTCAATATATGTCAGTCAACTGAATAATATTCAGGTATTTTTCAGTATTTAACTAATGGTCCAGGCAATGGAATGGAGAGATGCCTACTACAGAGAACACAAAGCTGGAGCTGAGGCTGTTAGTGTGCTGGTAGACAGAATTAGGAGTCGACACAACCTTGGCAAATTGCAGGTGATAATCTGATAATATAGAATGCAATTCAGTACAAGCAATTAGAAAGCTTTGCACTTGGACAGGTGTAATTAACTGCACAAATAGACGTCAGTGACCTGCCAGAATAGAGGAGGCAATGAATGGTAGTGAATCGTGGCTGAGCATTTTAAGAGTGTCATGATTTTCTGAATGGGCTGGCACTAAATTCAGCTTTAGGACAGAAATACACCTTCCTGAAAAATAATCCTGCCATGCTTTTCAGCCCTAGGAAGGCTGTGCTGGTCAAGTAAGATGCAAGGTGGTGTCCAGTTTAAGCAGTGCATTTCAGGAAAGATTAGAACAGTTAGGATGAGTTACAAGACTAGTTAAGAGAGATAAAGATCAGAAGTCTAGAAAACATGACCTTCTGTGAGAGACTGGAGAAACTAGAGCTGTTATATTAAGGAAAGATGATTGAAGTGGAATGTAACAGTTCTTGAGTAAGTGAAAAGGACTGCATCAATTTGTTCTCCATGCCTGTAGTGGAGAGGATAAGAACTAATGGGATTAAACTAAAAAGAGGAAGATTCCCTATAGATGTTGGAAAAAGCTTTCTCATATTTAAGACTAGCAATGCTCTGAAATAGATTTCCCAAGGAAGTCAGGCAATGGATAGTATTCAAGGTCTTTAAAACTGGAGTAGATTGATTCCACCGTGCTGCTGCCGTCAGTGGCAGAGGGTAGGGCAGATCCTGTTTTGATGTGAGGTAGATAACCTAGGTATGTGTTTGACATTTTCCACATGTATGGTGCCAGGATGATTTTTGTTTGTTTTTCTGAATTGCTTTCTTGTTAAGACTTTGGCTTTTTGGCCTTCAACGAGTAGTGGCATTCAGAGCATCTCCTTGAATTCTCTCTTTAATAGTGATAGATTTGTAGAGATCATTGTTTTTCCTCACTGTGCACGCCTCTATTTCCAGTATTGAAGTTTATCTACCATGAAATCACTAAATGCAACAAGTGTCCTCTGTGTTTCTTTGTGGTCAGTTTTAATTTTAATATCATTAGCATACTACTGCATTTTGTTCATAGTGTGTCATCTGTTTCTTTTCCACTTTATTCATATATCAAACACCAGAATTGTTCTTGAATTTTCCAGGGTCTTTCCTGCATCAGGAAGTTCTTTATTGTGAGGGTACTGAGGCACTGGCATAGGTTGCCTAGAGAAGCTGTGGCTGCTCCATCTCTGGTAGTGTTCAAGTCCAGGTTGGACGGGGCTTGGAGCAACCTGTTCTAGTGGAAGGTGTCCTTGCCCGTGACAGGGGGTTGGAACTGGATGAGCTTTAAGGTCCCTTTGCACCCAAACCAGTCTGGGCCTCTCTCTCCTTTGCTAAATTTGAAGGCTGAAGTATTTTGGCTAAAAATCTCTATCAGAAGCCCATGAGGAAGAAGAAAACTGATATTGATGGAGACCTTCGATCAAAGATACTTTGCATGTAAGATCGTGGGCCCAGGAAACCAAGGTGTTACATTTTAATTGAGTTATATTATTCTGGGATTTATAGAAAGTTATGTTGCAATCTGAGTAGTTGCCTGGAAAAAAAAAAATAGAAGAATGTGAACAAACACAAGTCATGCTATTAACATCTTTGTCATAAAGAACAGAGGAAAGGTCACAATGCGTTTTCTTTTGGTTTGACCTTTCATTTCAAGTCTCAAGGCGTTTTTCTCGTAAGAAGAAAAAGATTGGCAGCTTCTACTATTTTCTACTATTCTAAGAAAGCTGTAAGATTTTCATTAAGTGTTGGGATCGGGATCAAGGACTGGGTCAAGAATAAACAACCATAAGGTTTGTCCTCACTCAGACTGAAAATCAAAAGTGATGAGCAATCAGACTGTAACTAAATATCATTGGAGTTTTCATGGCGTTTTGCGTTTTCCTGTGAATATTCTTTGCCATCTCTTGAAAGACCAATTCTTTTCTCCATATTAAAAACAAAGAGGGAATGCACTCCTGGAGAGTGCTTGTGTATCTCCAGGTTTTCATTTTCATTATTTTTAGACAAGCTCAGCGCTGAGGATTCTTATTCTGGTAACAAAATATTCCCTTCCACTTAGTCTGAAAGAGCTTAATATTCCTGGTAAGGAAGTTCTGTTTTCCTCCTAGAGCTGGTACTCA
The DNA here is from genome assembly GCA_030323915.1 of Brotogeris chrysoptera. Taxonomy (NCBI): domain Eukaryota; kingdom Metazoa; phylum Chordata; class Aves; order Psittaciformes; family Psittacidae; genus Brotogeris; species Brotogeris chrysoptera. The sequence continues at coordinate 14,499 of JARCZZ010011651.1, read as the reverse complement.
AGTTTGAGACTAATAAGGAACCTAATGCCTTCTTCAAAATTGGGAAATTTATTAGCTGGAGATAAATCAGCAGGCATTCTTCCTGTGGTAACAGTATCATCAATGGGGACTTTATCTTTGAGTTGCAAGCTGTGCCTCCAAGTCAAAATGAAGCAAAGTTCTGATTCATTACAAAATGCTCAGGCATTAGCATCATATGCCTACTGAATAATGTCGTGAATTTGGACTTCAATCTCCTCTCTCCTGTGCTGCTGTGGATCAGAGCTCCGTTGCACCGTGTACCATACTAACTCACAGCAAAGCGATTCTTCATGCTTTCAAGAGCTTTTCATGCCTTTAGTCTGTGTCGCTTTCCTGTTTTGTTAATTCGTTGTGCATCTCTCTCAAATTCTAAGCAGGGAATTTTTATAAGGCTGTTTGAGTGGAGTGTTTGAAAGAAAGATGAACCAAAGGCTGGAGCACCTCTCCTAGGACGGCAGGTTGAGCTGGGCTTGTTCAGCTGGAGAAGAGGAAGCTCTGGGGAGACCTTAGAGAAGCTTTCAGTGCCTAAAGGCGCAGACAAGAAAGCTGGAGAGGGGCTTTTGACAAGTGCTGGTAAAGATAAGAGAAGCAGGAATGGCTTTAAACTGAAAGCTGGTAGATTTAGATTAGAGATTAGGAAGAAGCTCTTCCCTGTGAAGGGTGTTGAGGCACTGGCACAGGTTGCCCAGAGAAGCTGTGGCTGCCCCGTCCCTGGCAGGGTTCAAGGCCAGGTTGGACTGGGACTGGAACAACCTGCTTTAGTGGAAAGTGTCCCTTCCTGGTCTAGTGGAAGTTAAGTGGGAGGGGGGGGGGAACCATCCTGCTGAGCGTTTTTAAATAGGAAATATTGTGGGTTTGAAAAGTTAATAGCTGTTAAATATTTGCTTGTGCAACCAAATATTAAAATGACTCAATTTTCCATTAATAACTGATTATATTAAAGATATAATAAATACTTAACTACTTGAATTCTTATTCAGGCTAAAAATAATTAGCAAAATTGGATTTCTATAGTAAATTTCTAAGTTTGTCTAACTTGATGTTCTTTTTCCTGACTTCAGGTTCATTTGTGATATAAGAGTGAATATTTAAGCCTCTGGAACACTTCACTTCTACTTGCTTTTGCCTGTGTAAGAAATAATCAAGTTATTTAGATTTTAGCTTCAAGTTTGGTTGTTGGTGCCAGGTACTGGAAATATTGCAGAACTGCATGTGAAATCCATTTGTAAAATAAATCTGTCATTTTGAGGCAAATCCTGCCTCATTTAGAGGCAAGTTTGTTGTTTGCCACTTGTTTTAACGTTGTGCTATCATTATATATATATATACAATTTAATTCTATCTTATCTACTTTGAAGTCAATATTATTAAAGAAAAAATAAACCCCCATGGAACTTTCTGTGAATTTTCATTTTCCAAACAAGCTTTTGGGGTGAAATAGACATCCCAATGCTTATTCCAGTATTAAGCAGCTTCTAGCTCTTCTAAAAATCTGGATGTATTAATAGAATCAGTTCTTGTCTGTCTAATACTAAGGATATCTCTGGGTTGATATAGTTACTTAAGAATGAAACCTTTCCTGCTGATTGTATTTCAATCAACTTCCACACTCTTTGTATCCACAGTCATGGGTGCAAGTTTCTCAACTTATTAAAACCAACAATAACAACAAAGCTTGAATACAAAGAGGAATATTAGAGAGGATGACAACCAGCAAATGTAGATCTTCCTAGTTATTCTTCTGTGGCACACTTGACAGATTTATCTTCCTGAAAAGAAGCACCTCCTGCTATTGAATGTGTATAATCCCTCTCTTAATTTCACATAAATACCTCTGGGAAAGATGTTTGTTCCCTTTGAACACATCCATCTTAATTGCTGATGTTGTCAAGATGTTTAAGGTGTTCATCAGGCTTTAGAAGGTTTCTTCATCAGGGGCTGTGCTGTAGTGGTAGCACAAGTGGTCATGTGTTCAAACTTAAACAAGGGGGATTTAGGTTATATATAAGGAACAAATTCTTCACTGTGAGAGTGCCGAGGCGCTGACACAGGTTGCCCAGAGAAGCTATGGCTGCCACATCCCTAGCTTTGTTCAAGGCCAGGTTGGACGGGGCTTGGAGCAGCCTGCTCTAGTGGAAGGTGTCCCTGCCTGCGGCAGGAGGATGGAACCGGATGATCTTAAGGTCTCTTCTAACCGTAACCATTCTATGATTCTTGTTATGTAACAGCAGTTGAAGCCAAATTCTCTTATTCTTTCCTCAGAAATTAATAAATTTAATAATTCTCTTAGTATATTTCTGACCATCACTATTGTTAAACCTCTGTGACTATCTCCTGGGATGACAGCAGTGAGATTGCTCATCAAATTTCTCTAGGAGCTGTGGGTTAGATCTCAATTCAGCATAGAGCAGTAATTTTTGCTTCTGGAGACTGCATTTTCCTACTTTTGAAGCACTCTGAGCAACCAAAAAATTACTTAGCAGGCTTCGAGCTCTTTGTATGGAAATGCAGGTTCTTTGTTTTCATGGTAAAGCAGAGATATTAGGAATTTTATAGCTCCTTGTGTTTCAGTGTGCTGAGAGTTTTATTTGGCTGCAATATATGCCCTGAGCAGTCCCTTTCCTCTCTTTGGGAGTAATGATTTGAGATAAGGTGAAACCTGGAATTCAAATGAAATGATGTCAAATATAGTTTAATGACCTATTTAAATTTGATGTGCATTTAGCTTCCAAAGGAATAAAAGTAACTGGCACTATATAATGTAGAACTGCTCAAACTTTTTTAAATGGGTATTCAACAGGATGTGTTCCATATTTTTTTTTCCAGTTCACACATTAAAACCAAACAAACCCCAACATTTGTTAGACATGCTTTTGTGTATCATACTCCCACATCTGCCTCCAAAACCTCTTGCCACATTTCTGACAGTTTGTCAACACAGTGAATCACATCTATATGGCAAGGAATTTAATGGAAAACAAGTTCACTCAACAAAGGCCTTCAGACTTAAAAAGACATTTTTAGTACTAAATAGTTTAGTTAATAAATAGTACCACGTAAGTATAATTTGTAAAACTGATATTTAATCTCAAATCCTTAATCCTAGTAGTCGGGAAACACCTTGTACTTAGTGCTCTACCGTGAAAACTTGGTGTACAAAAAAGGTTTGCATGTTTTTTTTTATGAGACAACTTGAGGCCAAAAGTAGTAAAACAATGTAAAAAATTTGGAACAAAAGAGCAAAATCAGCTTGGGGTAGAATCATGCTTGATCTCTTAAATGCAGCATTATAATGGATAAAAATAGTCTGAATGCGTTGCCCTGCACTAAATGCATGGAAGTTCATTTTCTTCTTCTACCATTATTGTGTTTTAAATGTCAAGTTAACCAAAGAAAATTGCCTTGAAGTCCAAGGTTTGAATATTGAATGGAAAAAGTACAAGATCATAATTTTTTGATAGCTATGTCCTAAACAGCATCCAACCATTGAAGTAATATAATCAATCTTTGCATCAAGGGCTCTTACTTTGGCTGACTAACATTGTGGTGTTATTTATGTTAAGCCATTTGTAGTCAGGCAAAGCTAAAAGGTGAAGTATGCTTGATTGTAAATTTGTAGTAATTGGCCAAAGCGGGCTTTGCACTAGTTTAACTCAATTAATTTGTGAAAAAGAGAATTTATTTGAGCCAAGTGAAAATCCAGAATGGTTATGGTCTGCTGCTGTAGCAGGATCAGGAGCTGCAAGTCATAGATTCTCATTCATGATGTGCCAGTTGGCTTATAAAATCCCTGTTGAGGCCGCAGAGTGCAAAGCAGCCATGCTTATGGAAGAGGAGATTCTCCATCAGCAACAGTGTTCAGGCAGCCAATCTTTCTAGTACAGATCTGGCCTTAAATATAGTTTTTACAAGAATCCAAGATATACAGTATTGATTTACTCTAGGCTTTAATGTCTCTCTTATCCCTTCTTTTTCAAGAATAATACCTGGTGACGCCTCCAAAATGTCATACTTCAGCAATAAAGACACATTTTGATTTTGGTCACAGGCTGAACATGTGATTCAGTCATCCTTGTGGTTAATTCCCACAAATAAAAATGTATAGTTCACCTTGATGAATAAGTCTTAGTGAAGCTGATGTTCAGTGATGTGCAGTGATTCAACAGCGAAACTGCTGTTAACTCCTTCCAGAATGTACCGAGGTTAATATATATATTGCACTATATAAATGTAGTTCTCATTATATTTGCAAGGGAATGCTTTCTCTAGTAACTCAGAACTGTGTGCTTCATAACAAAAAATAGAAGGAAAATTAGGAGTTGTTTTGGTTCCTTCCTTGATAATGATGTTCATACAGCTTAGAATAGCCAAAATGAGAAGATGCCTATAAAGAATGCAGGAGATGCGTTCATAGTTAAATGTAACTCAAATATGGGTTAAAAAAAATAATCAGGAAAATAATATTTCATTGCACCCAAAATAAAAATGCACAAACAATACCCAAGGCAAGTAAAGATATGCTCCAAAACCAGTCAGAGTACTAAGCCTAATGTCGCAGACTGGACGAATTTATATGTTAGGTTTGACTGAAGATTGTTATTTTAATCTTTTGCTGTACTTTCACTGTGGAGCTTTACAAACATTTTCACTCAGATATTAATCTTAATATCTCTATTGCCAGTCTCTAGAGTCTTCTAGGTTATATTACAGATCATATTTTGACAAGCTGTTACATATTCCCTATGATAACTGCCTGAAACTTTCCACGTTGTATGTTCAGGTGTATTTATTGATAAAATTTGTCTTTTGTGAGTCAATCCTTTCATTTTCCTAGTTGTACAAATTTCTACTGACTCACTGCATTGCTCTTAAGATGAACCAATTAAGCCGCATCCTCAAAGGCTATGTTGGAGGATGTTCCACACATCTAGTAGTGTACTCTTCTGTTCTTGCACAGTAGTTAGAAGCAGCGGTATATTATGTTACAGAACAGTTCTTTCTGCAACAGTTACATTGGAGAACTATGGCATTTTTGAAAGGCTTTTCCTTCTATAATTAAAGAAAACAGAATGAGGAAATGCTTGTTAGGAAGCTAACTGGAGAAAAGCTCTACTTTTGAATAAATTCTTAGCAGTCATATCCTACTGAGATAATAGGTGCAAAAATGTAATATGAAATTATACAGATAACATCTTTGTTAAAAAGGTTATTGTGAAAAATAAAGCTGAAATCCAGACCCGTTCATCTTAAAACATTTGTTTTTTACTAAAAAGCTTAATTTGTGTGCCGTTACTTCTGCCAGAATGAGTTGAAAACCAACTTAATGTCACTTTCTGTGTTTCAGACATAACTTCTCCTTGGCACCTGCTGTTCTGTTCTGCCAACTGCCACTTACTGCTGGGAATATATATATATATATCATATCTTTTTTTTTTTTTACATCTCTCAAGACTTCTATTGTTTGCCTCTTCATTAGGGATTGTAGTGATAGGACAATGGGCAATGGGTTAAAACTTAAACAGGAAAAGTTTAGATTGGATATAAGGAGTAAGTTCTTTACTGTAAGGGTAGTGAGGCACTGAAATGGGTTGCCCAAAGAAGTTGTCAATGCTCCGTCCCTGGTAGTGTTCAGGGCCGGACTGGACAAAGCCTTGGGTGACATGGTTTAGTATGAGGTGTCCCTGCCCATGGCATGGGGGTTGGAACTAGGTGATCTTAAGGTCCTTTCCAACCCTAAATATTCTATGATTCTATTGGCTGTCACTGCTGGTTGGGTTATTTCACCTCAAATTTGTAATTTTGTTCTTCTTTGCATGGTTAAATGTAATCCGAAGTTATTGTTGCAGAGTTACTATTCAGGCAATTGAAGGTGATAGTAGTAATGATAAGAGACAGTGGGTTAAGAAGGACTATTTCATTTGCATCAGGAGGAGAAAGCAATCCTATCTCTCTGTGGAAAACCACAAATGCAAATTCAGTTATCAGGTAGGCAGACAAATGCCTGTGATTAGAAGGGTTTGGGTACCATATGCACCAGGCTAATTAGATGTATTACTCATGTTTTTATTGAAACAAAGAGAAAATTGTTGATGTCTACTCAACTTGATCTATCTATGGAATGTGTGGGACAGAAGTAGCTGCTAGTTCTGTGTGGGAGAATGTTGCTGCTCTCCCTTATTCTGACAAAAAAAAACCAACCCAAGATCAGCAGAAGGAGTACAGAGATGATTTTTATCCCTGGCAAATTCTGGGTGACAGCCAGATGATGGTGATGACAACCTCCAGAGTACAGGTGCAAGTACACATGCAGAGGGAAATAACTCCATGCTTCTAGTTTGCCAAAAGGTGGTTTCTGGAAAGGTTCTCTTTTGCCATGTCTGGAATTTTGTCTCTGTATAGGCCATTTGAATTAATGAGTTACATTGCCATGGCAGGTCCTCACTGGTGAGTTTCTGAAATGAAATGAAATAAGTTAATGCGCCAGCATAGTCCAGTAGCCTTTTAATGCGTGGATTGTGCTCTATGGAAAGGTAATAACCACCCCCACCCTTGCAGCCCAAATGGTGCCTTGGTTGTCTAGATGTGTTGTGTTGGATGATGTGCTGGCTGTCTGGTGGCAGGTACACAATTATATATGGTGACCATCAAAAGACAGCTTTGAATCTTGTATTAGTTGAATAGGAATAATTTGGAAGCTCAGTCAGTTGCTATTAAAAACAAACCAGAAGAAACAAAACAACCTTACAACACTCATACAATTTGTTTGCAATTGTGTTCTTTTACTTCTTTTTTTTTAGCATAACTTTCTTTCCTGTATTGCTGTGCAAATAGACAGAAGATGTCAAAGGAATGTGTCTTGACTGCAGGTGAAATACAGGCTTTGCCTTTTAAGCCTCTCTAAAGTGTGCAGGAGATAGGTGAACTACAAAGCAGATCAGAAACTAGCTGGACTTCTGGACTTCAGGAATTGTTTTTGGCAGCCTGATCTAGTTCAAGACATCCCTGCTTATTTCATGGGTTGGACTAGAAGACCTTTGAAGGTTCATTCCAACCCTAACTGTTCTATGATTCTAGTGGTCAAAAATTGATGGCCACCAGTTGCCAGGGCGTTCTACAGGGCTTGGTGTCAAGCTGGTTTTGTTAAATATTTTGTCACTGTTTTGGGCAATGGGGGTGAAATGCACCCTTAATAAGTTTCTAGACAATGCCAGTCTGGGAGGAAGATTGATAGGCTCAGAAGCTAGGGCTGTCATGAGGAGTATCTTCACAGGCTGAAGAAAAGGACTGACAGAAGCCTTATGAATCTTAGCAAAAGTCAATGCAAAGTCCTGCAGTGGGATGGCATAGTCTGATATGATATGGGCTGGGAATAGGCTGCATGGGCACTCCTCTGCGAAATAAAGACAGGAGTCCTAGTGAACAACAAATCCAGAACATGAGACTGGAGATCAGTTTTGTAGGAAAGAAGGCCAGAGTCCTATGGAACTGTTTTGGTGGGTTTAGCATACACATAAGCATCAAGATGAACGATTGCTCCCGTCTAACCAGTAGCAAGACTGTATCTGTGGTACTGAGTCCTCACTAGTAAAAAAGACCTTGCTGTACTGGAATACGTACTTATCTTACATCGAAGTTGGCCCTGCTTTGGTGAGGGGCAGGGCTAGAGACCTCCAGAGATCCCTTCCAGCCCAAATTAAGTTTTTATCATATAATATAACACCATAATTTTTGAATTTTAAGTTGGCAAAGGAGATCTCATACAGTGTGTGAAATGTTCAAAATAAACAGCCTAAAAAAAGCACCAGTCAGGGAATACTCTGTCTCAGAGTGAGAATTTGTAGGTGCTCTCTCTATATATAATCTCTGCAGTGTTTTCTTAGCTGTTAGTGGAAACATGGCAGCAGCTGGAAGGTAAAGGTGTGGCTGTTGATGCTGTTGTGCTCTTATTTCAAGGCTGCATTTCCAATTATTTCAGAAATGAAACAACTGGCAAACTAAAATGGGAAGACTGAAACAGTTCCCTCTGTGTGTGTACTTACACCTATTCTCTAAGTTGTCATTATTAAGAAATGGGTGAAATGCGCTAGCATCTGAAAATTCATGGCCGGCAATGTTATTTTGTTCCCATTAAGTAATTCAAGTTGCTCTTTCTCCAAGATGGATAACTGGGTGTGTGCTGTGGTGGTTGATTAAGGGTTAAAAATGGTGGAGAAAGAAAATGAAGTCTAATAGTCTGGTGTCATCTGTCTCAGATCATACCATTTCATAGAGGCATGATTTCATTTAAATAAATTATGTTTGGATATCCTTCGGATAATGATTGACGTGGTTAATAATACTGGCTTTAACCTAGCCACATTTTGCCTTGAAGAAGGTTGTACGATGGTCTTAGGGGAAAAAAAAAGATTTTCTTCATTTTCCTGGTAGTCCTTTTAAAGAATTTTCTTCATTTTCCCCAGTTGTTTGTTATTTAAAAGTTAAAAAAAAAATGACTTGAAGAAGTTAATTTCATTATTCTTCATAGTATTGGAAATAGAACTCCCAGAAAATTAAATAATATCCATTTGGGGTGGATTTTGATTTAATCCGCTGTATAAATAGAGTGGAAGATCGTTTGCTTCCGTTTTCTGCTGTATTTTATGGGAAAGGCTTTCATTTAGAAAGATGTATTACTTGTTACAGAGAAACTAGAATACTAACTAGCTGCATATGTCTGAAGTATTTTACTTCCTTCACTTCCAGCACTTTACATTAACTGAAAGGGAAACTCCTGCAAATCTTTAGGTTTTTAGTGATGCATAAGGTTGTTCTAAGTGCTGTTAAGGAGACTTCATGAACAATACAATTACCTTAGGGGAGCTACTCTTCGAGGCTCCGTCAATAGGTGATGGAGGGCACTGTCAGGAGCACCAGCTTCTCGGCCTAATGGAAGCCTGGGGAGATCAGTCTGCCTATGATAAACATAAAAGCAGTGCTACCTTTCCTTATAGTTGCCTTCTATCTTAGTTTAAGTATCCAGTTAAGGATTATTTAAATTCCCTTATGTTATTTCCCCTAATGTGATTTCCTAGACACTCGGGGGTGATGGGGGGAGAAAGAAGATATTCTCATTGAATCACAGGATGGATTGTGTTGGAAGAGACCTTCAGTCTCGCCCAGTTCCAGCCCCCTCCATGGGCAGGGGACACCTTCCACTAGAGCAGGTTGCTCTAAGCCCCGTCCAACCTGGCTTTGAACCCTGCCAGGTATGGGGCAGCCACAGCTGCTCTGGGCACCCTGTGCCAGCATCTCAACACCCTCACAGGGAAGAGCTTCTGCCTTAGAGCTCATCCCAATCTCCCTTCTGGCAGGCAAAAGCCATTCCCCTTGTCCTGTTGCCACAGGCCCTTGTCCGAAGCCCCTCTGCAGGTTTCTTGTAGACCCTTTCAGGTACTTCATATTATTTTAATATTGAAGTGTCTGTTCTAGATGCAACATCTATTAAGGTAGGAAATAAAACATTTCTTTCCTTTCAACGTGAATAACCCCAGAATTACTTGGAAAAAGCTATGGAACCTTACCAAGGTAATTGCCACTTATGCTTTTCTCTTTTTCTTTTTTTTTTTTTTCCCTCCTAGCCAATACAACTGTTGCCCGTTTTTTGTTGAGTTCCTTTGGAACTAAATATTAAATAATACAGCCTTTGAGATTGTTAACTGATCTTTAAATGGAAAAAAATATTGTAAAGAAAATGGGACGTGAAACATCAGCTAAGAATTTCACTCTGTGAAGTTTGTGCTGTTTAGAGCGACAAGTCTGCAGGTTCAGTAATAACAGCACAAAGTACAATAATCCCAGGGATTTCACAAGCAGAGTGTTTTACTATTACTGTAGTGTGGTGTGCCCTCATGTGGTTTAAGGAAATACCTTACTTGACTAAGTCAAGCACCCTTTGTATCTACTGTTTATCCTACTGAAGAGCTGGGAGAAATAGAGACCATTGGCTAAACAGGAGATAGTCTGATGCAAAATAGGGTTTGGTATTATTTTTGTTGTACAGCTTTCAAATTATTTGGTACTTAGAGCCGAGTACAAAAATGCTTCTGTTTGGTTGTGATTCAATAACAGATGTGTGTATTTTGCTTGTCTTGGGTTTTGAGACTTTAAGGATTCACTTTCCAAGATTTAAGAGAAAGTGGCTTCATTTCTGGTTGCTTAACAGTGATAACTGGTTACTACTGATAACTATAAGTATGGGAATGGAAACTTGTTTGTTGAGTTGTTTCCTGTATAATACCTGTAGTCTTATGATACCATTTGAGTGCCACAACACTTAATTTTGTGATGAAAATACATAGGTAGTTATTCTACATATCTCACACCGTACATATTATGTGTTTGTAAGCTTGACTATTAGTTCTGTATTCAGTTTTGAAAGGAATTAAAGAGGTTATATTTTATTTCTCACAATTAATGTAGATTGCTAGTGGCTTTCCTTGAAGCCTTTGTGTCCTTACAGCAAATTTATCTGTTATCATAGGATAATGACTCCTCTTCTGCTTGTGATAGCAGTGGAAGAAAGCTTTGGCCCAAATTAAAAGTTTGTAAAATTGGAGAAACCCAGGAAACTGCTCTTATGGCACCAGTGACATTTGCTGGTTTAATGAACAGGGAAAACAGATGTCAGCAGGGGCCTTACAATGCAACTTATTAACTGTAAGAAGTTAAATCAAGTTATTGAATGCAAAACAAATTACTTCATCCTCAATTACTGCACGGTTGTTGCTGAGACCACTGGGCCCATCTCTGAAAGTTAACATTTCTGTTGGGTTTGAGGTCATTCCTGCTCAATGTGTATTTAACTGATCATCAGGTAGATTTTACCTTTCTGACTGTTTTTAGCTGAGGTAAGAGAAGCCTTTAATGTTCAAGGGGATGGTTTTGGATTGTAGCCTGTTAACCACTGCTGAGTTATACACAGATGGGTTTTTTTTTGACCTAAATAACTTGCCTTTACTGGTTTCAACATTTTAAGTTCCCACATAGATACATGATGTTGTCTCGATAGGACAATGGTAAACAGGAGTGTGGTTACAAGATCCCAAGCAAGGAGGACTGGTGTCCCCAAATGTTGCTCCAATTAAAATTCAATCTTTAGTATATAAAAGCCATAAGCATTCTTGATGTAGAGCTTTAAAAGACTCAAAGATATGGAGGTGCCAATTCTTTTTAGGCAACTATCTCCTGGAGTGTAATTCATAAACCAAAATTATATGATTAGGTTTTCTGTGCAACACATGGAGAAGAGAAATGCCTAGGAGTGAGATTGGGAAGATGGTAAGTGGGAGAGATGTCAAAGAAAGTAGACTTTTTGAAATGCCATCTCTTTCTGGAACTTATATTCTTAACTCTAAGCCTGCAGAGGGGAGCTTATGTCATACAGTGATTAACAGCAAGTTTCCTTGGAGTTAGTCTAAAGTGGTGAAAGAAAGTTAGTCTTCAGGGTGAAAGAATGGTTTATGCTACTCTTCAAACCCAACCACACGAGTGCCCACCTTCTTGTATAACATTCTAGATTTTAACGTATTCACCCATTAAGGAAGAAAACTTGGTTCACTTCTCTCCTGAGCCTAAGGTACCTCAAACCCATGTTTCTTACCCTCCCAAGATAATGCTGCACCCACCAGTTCATAGCCTGGTCTCTAAACTACGTAAAATAGTCATCCTGCTAAAATTACGCCACTATGTGGGGGGAAATTCTTGTTCATCTATCTGTCTTAGGATAGTCATCAGCTATTCTTATCCATAATGAAGAAATAGATGACAGAAAATATGTGGTTAGCACTAAACATGAACTTTTGAAAAGGTACAGACTGACTTGCTTGGTGTAACCTAAAAACCTGAAATAGCGTAAGTCTGTGGATTTCGTAACTTCTTTGGCAGTTGCCTTTTGGGAGCAAGACCTTTTGTGCAATTAAAACACAGTGAATTAGAAATAGGAACATCTTAAAATCTGACTTCTATATTTCACTAGACTTAAAGGCATTGATCAGATTTTTAGAAGTCAGATTAAGCCAGTGCTTGTGTTGAAGCCTGTTTTCTTGATGTTGATAGTAACCCATTGTGTAATTTCTTCAGCTAAACACCTCCTTGAGCTTTCCTAGTTTGAAACCCTGGAATTATTAACAAGGTACTAGGAACCTGTATTCTGGAAGGGCAATGTTTAATTTGTAGAGGTTTTGCAGTCCTAACAGCACAGAGAGAGCAAGCATATCTTGTAGTTAGTGTTGTTGTTGGACTGCCAGTTCCATGAGATGGACTTGGTCCTGTGGCATCACCAGTGGACCAGTGTCCACACCACAGTGTGTCGCCACCGTAACTGGCACTAGTTGGTGTTTATCTTGTCAGGCTTTGTGTGGAGATCGAACGAGCTGTAGCAATTGGAGAAAGGTTTCTTTATCTTTTGGGCTTTTCCTGGGGTCACAGTTGAGGCGAGTTTTCTGAGTGGTGTGAGGAACCTCAGGTCATGTACATGAGCAACTGAATCTATAGGAAACTTGAAGAAAAACCTGCTTTTTTTCATGAATCTCTTTTTCACATCTACCAGGCAATTCTTTGTATGTGAACGGTAAGGAGCTGCAGTTTATATTGGCCTTCTAAATAGCATCACAGTAGCTTAGTGTCCACTCACGGTAGAATATTGTCACAAAAGCAGAATTCAAAAATGTTTGCCCCTAGATTATTACAAATCAGAGGCAAAATATACCAAGGGAGACATTTTATTAGCTGAACTTCTATTGATTCTTGTTTTAAAAGTTGGGGAGTCAGTGAAAATACATTGCAGGACTGTAGGCATGTTGTATAAAGATAATTTTTCAGCAAGATAAGTGCGATGTTAAGTTTTCTATTGTTATTTTTCTTCTTTTTGGTATCAGAACAAGTAGTAGAAAATTCCACAGAGAACTAATACTTGCTGAAGAACTTTAAAATACTGGATAACTTTTAAAAGTGCCTTATATAATATTCATTCACATTGGCTGGGATGGAAGCCTCTTCCCGCAGTGTGAACACTGATAAAGGAATATAAATTAACAGTAACAGTGTTGCTATCTCTAAATTACATCCTGAAGGTACATCATGTAGACAGAATAGAAATATGCAAATGTGTTCAGGATTATGTATTTGGGAGCAGGAACGTGAATCAGAGCAGTTAGCTGTCCTCAAGCTAGATTGGATGAAAATATACTGGCTGTAATCAGTGCTGCCGGAGTTATCTATATATTTTGCATCCAAAATGTAGGTGTGTCACTGGCATTTTTTAACATCCTAGCTAACAATTTATACATTAGGGAGAATAGTCTATGTATTTATCAACTCTTCTAACAAGCAGCTGTTTGCAAACATGGAAGGGAGCTGGAAAGGGAATACAAGCAAACTGGGTTAAAACATTCAGTGTTTTAAATGAAAGTTCTATTTGTCAATGAAACTTCACATATCTATTATAGAATAGTAAAAGAATTTCAGATTTATGAATTGGGTAGACAGCTGGTGCTAATTGTGCAGAGAGAATTCCTAGAGTTAATGATTTAAGCTGTTATGATTTACGGGCTAAGGACTGGCGAGTAAGTTGATAGAGAACTTGAAGAATGATTGTTATCAAAAAAAGGAGTTATATTAAGGACTGAATTGTGCTCTACAGAACATCTGTGTTCTCTCTTATATTGGTGTAATAAGGAAAAAAAACCCTTTTTTTAGAAATACTAGAGCATAACCACAAATATAAAAAAAATTAGTCATTTCTCTTTTGTATGTGAATAAAGAAGTAGTTGTTGAAGGTGTTTTCTACTGTATTTTGATCAATATTATCTCGTAGCTGAATGAGGATTACCTCACGCATTACTGCTGAGAGCCATATCATAAAGTAAGTTTGTGGTATGCAGTTGGGAATATATAATGCAAAGTCTCGTGGTTTTGCTCTGGTTCTGGGTGGTCAGGGTGAAGAAGGTCACGAACACAGTGTTCAGGTCTGTTCTCTACTTCATTTTGAGTACGGAATTGAATCTGATTTTCCTACAGCCCTGCCAATGCTTTAACCCATAACGCATTCTGTTTCTCTCCCAAAGTATTTGGCAAAGTCTGTTTCATCCTGCAGCCAAAGGAAATAAAAGGAAAACCCAATAGTGAGTTTGGAAGTGAAGCTCTTGCTTTCCACATGGTTGTAGGAATTTTCTTTCTTTGTTGAAACAAACTTCTTATGGAAAGTGGAGGATTTTGAAAAACAGTGCTCAGGAGGATACCCTTATGTCATGGTGTAAGCCTCACCCAGGCTAATAACTCACGAAGTTTTATTCACTCACTCACTTCCCTCTCTTTTTTCCCCCAGTCCCAGGGGGATGGGGAGGAGAATTGAAAGAACGCAACACGCACAGGTTGAGATAAGAACAGTTTAGTAACTAAGGTATAACACAAATCACTGCTGCTACCACCAGTAATAATAAT
>JARCZZ010011647.1:0-24643 GCA_030323915.1 Brotogeris chrysoptera | reverse complement strand
GAGGTGATCCTGCCCCTCTACTCTGCTCTTGTGAGACCTCACTTGGAGTACTGTGTGCAGTTCTGGTGTCCTCAACACAAAAAAGCACAGGGAACTGTTGGAACAAGTGCGGAGGAGGGCCATGAGGATGCTCAGGAGACTGGAGCACCTCCCATATAAAGATAGGCTGAGAAAGTTGAGGCTGTTGAGCCTGGAGAAGAGAAGGCTGTGCGGAGACCTCATAGCAGCCTTCCAGTATCTGAAGGGGGCCTATGGGGATGCTGAGGAGGGACTATTCATTAGGGACTGTAGTGAAAAACTTAAACAGGGGAAGTTTAGATTGGATATGAGGAAGAGATTCGTTGCTGTAAGGATGGTGAGGCATTGGGTATGGGTTGCCCAGGGAAGCTGTGAATGCTCCATCGCTGGCGGTGTTCAAGGGTGGGTTGGACAGAGCCTTGGGTGAACATGGCTTAGTGGGAGGTGTCCCTGCTGATTGCAGGGGGGTTGGAACTAGATGATCTTAAGGTCCTTTCCTACCCTAACTATTCTATGATTCTATGATTCCAAGAATAAAAGAAGTCATACATTTCACCTCAGAAACTGTAAGCAATTGAAAAGATTGAATGAGAAATACTTGCAGGTAACAAGGACTGCAGAAAAACCTATGACAGGCTAATGGAAGGCAGTTTTGCCTGCAACACAGAAAAATTGTTTCCATTATTGTTGTACTGGAGTGGAGGTTATAAAGTGGTATTTGACTGGAACTTTGACACTAGGGTGGACTGACTATCACCCATTGGAAACCAAATCTGAGCGCAATATTTTCATTCATCTGCTAGTAAAGTTTTTCCAAAAGTAAGCCAGAGGAGTATAACAACAGCCTTTTAGGGTCTAGGCTGTATTTCTGTCTTCATATGGAGAGGGTCCTGAAATTATGATTGCAAAGACCAGACTGTTTCACTCCCTCATAAGCTTCCCTCCTGGAAGCTCCTAGTTCTCTTCTCCTATAGTTGTACAGTACAGGCAAGATATTTTTCTCCATCACCCCCAGCCACTGTTCTCTCCATGCTTCTCATACTTTTTTCCTACATTCCCCACAGGAAAAGATGAGAAAGCATAAAGAGATGTCGGCCAGCACATGGGCTGCAGTGTCTCTGTACCTGCATGGGTTTGAGGGCCTATCATCTCTCCCATGACATAGGATGTGCTGCAACATAGACTGTTATTTCGCTTCAATTAGATTATTCTAGTGCATGAATTTATCTGCTGCTGAGAACTTTGGCAGTCATGAAAGCATGAAGGTACTACCGAAAGTAGAAAATAGGCCATGTTAACATAATGACTGTACAAAACAGGATGTGCCTAGTGGTGCTGCTGCTAAAGGGGACTAACACTTACTCTGGTTTCATCAGTATTTTTTTTATCACCTTCACAACCTGGTATGCAGTACCCTTTACCATTTTGTGAGGTGCCCTTTGAAGATGCAGTAGATTTCAGTGCCTCAAACTGCACCATATCAGTTATGGTTTCATTTCTGAAAGTAAAGTTCCAAAGTTTTTTTTCTTTCTTAATTTCAGTTTCATTATCAGTCTTGCAATTGGCACTGACGCTTGGTAGTTACAAAGGCTTTTATACAGAGATGATTAAGTTCTGGCCTATATAAGGGCATTAGAAAGAAATCATATCTGGAGCTTATCTTCATCAGTAGTGAGTCTACATCCTTAGGACACAATCACATCAAGGCTAGCATCGCAATAAAGTAAGATTTTCAAAATTTTCGAAGGTCACAAACAAGCAGAATTACAGAGAGAACAGTAGCAACTTAAAACAGGTGGAGCCCACTTAGTACCCATTCAAACACAGGTACACTGCACAGCTTTCAAACCATATCTTAAATGTTTATGCAGACATTCCTCAAGTCATTTGCAATACAGAGGAAAAAAAAAAAAACCCAACAGGAATAATTAGTGAAATTAACATATTCTTTCTAATGAGGGAGTGTCCATGAGCAAATAGTTATTCTTTAAAATGTTTGTTGGCACATACATAGCATAATTTTTATTTTTAATTTGCAGATTGTTGACAGTTTTATATAGCATCTGCCAATCACAATTGCTCAGGTAGACACATAAAGTTGTGTAATATTACTTCTAGTTCTTGACTGGACAAGTGCATTATATAGCTGATGAAACACTGAATCCTTTAAATGTTAAAAAACAGATAAATGGCATTAGAAAGAAAATAAATAAATAAATAAATGAACTAAGCCATTTCCCATTGTGGTTATTGCTTGAGGTAGGATTCCTTGAAAAATTAGACTACTGCAAGATCTATTGACTATATTAGAAGTTTAAATTTAATTTTGTCTCCTCGCATTCATATAAAGCAATTCTTCATGTCTGGTCTTAGCTGAAACAACGAAACTAGATGCTTCTGTGATTTATTTTATTGTCTAAATTCTGGCATAGTGAACAACGGGTTTGGAGCCCTTGTGGCCCACACGGTTTATGTTCTTTAAGTATGCATGAGTTTAAAATAAAATGTCAGCTGCACATGAAATTTTAAAATTTAACCTCTATAATCATATTTTTATTCAAAAATTATTGAAGAGCACATATAAATTTGGAGAAAATATACCTAAAGCACATGGCTCATTCTGGTGAACACTCTCAGGCAAGTTTTTATTTAATAACTCAAAATTGATTTATTCCTTCTGGGATACCATTTCTGACCTGCCAGGTCTCAGCATTGTCTTTCAGACTCCTTCAGGATCTGTCCTACACATTTGACCCAGCTTATTTAGGAAGTCATGATCTTTTATGCTCAGCTTCCATTGCTCTTTAGAGCTGGAAGGGACCTTTCTGACTGTTTCGTCTTTCTGCCTACATAACACAAGCAGAGAAGCCTCCACCTGTAATTTCTGCCTTAAACCCATCACTTTTATCTGAATGATAGCTTCTCTTTTATAGAAGTTGTGTAATCCTGAAAGCCAAAAGAGTCTGGCAAAGTGGTCATCTGTCAATGATGGTTAAAGTTCCTGGCTCCTTTAAGCCTTGAGCAAATTATTTAATCAAAGGATCCCAGCACTACAACTGCTCTCTAGGAACAACTTTATATTCTGTCACTTACCGCATAATCCAGAATTTGCTGCTCGTTCTCTCACCCTGTCTGAACACTATCCACTGGGCACATTTTAATTCACCCTGCAGCAAGTAATAAATACCTTTGTATCACCTCTCATGGTGGGCTCTGCATAGTGTGGTAGGAAGAAATGTACAAGAACAACCTTCTCTTCACAATGCCCAGCACTTTTTCACAGGGCAAAAAGCTCCTCCTGATCTTCAAATACTCCCTTCAGTGTCAGGGTGGGAAGGGCTGGATAGCTAGCAGGAGTGCTCAGTATGTCTATGTGGTATATCTCCACGCAGTATGCTTATGGGGATAATTTTTGTTGCATTAGCTGGCAGGAGCCATTGTTCTGCTTTATGAAGGATCTTGGAATGAGTGGGAGAACTGTCACCAGGGAAAGGGGCTGGAATAAGCAGGAATGTAAGTGTACCTGGTTCATCTATACAGTCAGCTGCTGCAAGAGACAAAAGATTTTACTGTGCCATGTTCTGAGTGCTCTAGATAATATCCCATATTACTTTTAGACATGTTAAACATCATTGTGACCTTCAAAAGGCTAATGATTGTCCTAAATCCTCACCTTCCTTTTTTTTCCCACGCATGAGGTTATTTACGTGATTATGGAATTTAGCATTTGACCCAGTTATATACTGAAGGTACAAGTCTTTGCTGTGTGTCGTGGTTTAAGACAAGTCAGCCACGCAGTCTCTCTCTCACTCCCTCCCCTTCCTTCCCCCCTACTCCCGGAGGGATGGGGGGGAGAATTGAAAGAATGTAACTCCCATGGGCTGAGATAAGAGTGATGGTACTTTGAAAATGTGAGATTTGAGCATGACGTGAATGGTATGGAATAAGGGGTGGATACTGTTCTGGGTTCAGCAGTAGCAGTCATTTTTTCTCCTTCTTAGTAGCTGCTGCAGTGCTGTGTTTTTGACCTTTGGCCTGGGAACAGAGCTGATAACACCAATGCACAGCTGCCAATAGCTGCTTCCAAAGGCTGAGGGACCATTTCTCTCTTGCAATTGCTTTGTCAATTCCCCTTTCCCAAGCAAGTGATCCCACCTGTTTGGCTTCCCTACCCTCTAGTTTGTGACCATCAGACCCATTGTCCCAGCATCGGAGCAACCAGGTGATGATGTACTCCCCTGGTTGACGGGTAAAATCTTTCCACATACTCTGTAACTCAATTGAGGTCCAAGGTCGAGAAGTTACCTCTTCTTCTTCGTCATGTGATGATGACTCCTGATCAGGTGCTGTCCCTGGTAGTAAGTGTATTGTCATTGCTTCTTCATCTTGTCCCTTCATCTTTCTTGTCTTTGTTTTGCTTTTCCCCTTGCATACAGGGGCAACCAATACTGGCACAGATTGGTCCCCTGGTTTAGCTGCAGTGATTATCACTGTGGTTTGAATAGTGGCTGTACTTGTCGCTGGAGCTGGTGTAGCTGCTGTGTTTGGAGCTGGAGTAGCCACATTGTCTGTTGCTTTGCCATCAGATCCAGGGACATTTTTTTTCCTTTTGAAGGTGCTGTATGGTGTTGAACAGGGCTCTGTTAGCATAGGCCAAGCCCCAGCATGTTGCCATGATTTGTCCCCCTCTGGTATGATGAGAATTACAACACACCTCATTTAAGACTTTTACTAATTTTTCTATATTTTGCACTTCTTCATTGCTGAAGTTCCAAAGCACTGGAGGGGCCCATTGGCCTAGATACTTGCCCATACTATCCCACACACCCTGCCACTCCTGACTGTCCAGCCTTGGGGAAATCTCTTTGTCCTCCTATATCATCATCTAACCCCAGACAAGGCCCAAACCCAACTCTGCTTAGCTCTCAGGACCAGATGAAACGGTCGTGGGTAAAACACACTCTGTATGTGTCAACATGGTGATCCGCATTACAGTCAGCAAGCAGGTCTCAAGGGTACCTAAAAGCCATTCAAAACTTTCAGAACTCTTAAATGATGCTGTAAATGGTCTGGTCAGGGGGGGTTGGGGGTGTAAAAGAATGTCACCTTCACGGGTTGACCACCTGAGAAGGGGAAAAAAGATGTGTAATTGATGAACACTTCTATGATATACCTCCCAAAGTATAGAGGTGGTGACCACACTGGGAACGCAAGCCAGATCAGTTTCATGATCAATGATTCTATTGTATTATAAGTCATTACCATACAGTACAATGAAACAAGAACCTTAGACCAAGGGCCCCAGCCGATAAGCACTAACACAGCAAATAATGGCTGTAAATAAGGTATGACATGCTGAAACTAAGAGATCAAGAGCAACAACTTTGAGAGCCAATAAATCAGCAGTGTGACGAGTGACTATTAATCTGAAAAAATGAATGCTTATCACAAATACTATTAGACACACTCTAGTCAGATCTGTCATTATCTTAAGCCTTCATGTCCCACACTGGCTGCCAAAAAGAATGGTTGTGGTTTAAGCCTAGCCATAACTCAGAACCAAGCAGCTGCTATCTCGCTCCCCACCCTTTCTCTCCCCAGCTCCTAGAGGGATGGGGAGGAGAATTGAAAGAGTGTAACTCCCACAGGCTGAGATAAGAACAGTCCAGTAACTCAGGTATAACACAAACCACTTCTGCTACCACCAATAATAATGATGATAAGGGAAATAGACAAGGGAAGAGAATACAACCACTCACCACCCGCTGACCGACACCCAGCCCGACCCGAACAGTGTTCTAAGCCTTCCGGGTAACTGCCCCCAGTTTATATACTGAGCATGACGTGTTGTGGTATGGAATACCTCTTTGGTCAGTTTGGGTCAGGTGTCCTGTCTCTGCTTCCTCCTGGCTTCCCCTCCTCCCTGGCAGAGCATGAGACTCAGAAAGTCCTTGGTCAGAGTAAACAGTACTGAGCAGCAGCTAAAAACATGGGTGTTATCAACGCTGCTCCCAGGCCGAAAGTCAAAACCACAACACTGCACCAGCTACTAAGAAGGAGAAAAAATTATTGCTACTGCTGAACCCAGGACAGTTTTGTAACAGGAACAGAGAAAACAGAGCAGTCTATAGAATGATTTTACACTAGCAAGAACAAAAGCACATGCAAGCCTGGAAATGTGAATCATACTTAATCAGCGATATAAGTTTATCCCTTAGATTTTCTACCGTATACCTCTAGCCACACCTGTGACTCCACCCACCATTTCTACAGACTTGAAAGTTGTCGAAGATGTTGGAGACAATATTTTGTAAGACATTTCACTTTCTTCAGTTTTAATTTCTCATTCACAGAATGCACAAATTATCCTTCTAGAAAGGATAATTGTTGTCTATAACCTGCATTATAAATTTCACCCATTATATCATCCACTGAGGTAATCTGTAATTCATAAAACTGTGCAAGATTCAACCAGAAAGCAAGACCTACCTGTATCATGATTCTTAAAAATACGTAACAAGCCCACATCTCCAAATACCTCATGGATAGAAGGGATTATAAATCTACAGACAGCATGAATAAGAGCAGCTGTGAAATAGGAAAACATTAGGCAAAACTGTGAAGTGTACTTGTATTATGTTCACAAGTAGATGTGACACCAGACATTAGTTACTGGATTCCAAAATACTTCCATGTTTTTGGATTAAATGAACTTTATCTGTAAAGAACATGTTCATTATTAACTGCTGAAAATCTGTAAGCAACAAAAAGTAACGCCATCTACGAAATAATAAATTTTAACATTAATTAAAGGAAAGGTAGGTAAACCTATAAAAGCAGAACAGCTCTCTATTCTATACTTCAAAAACATTATTTGATTAGTGATATATCTGGGAAAAACATATCTTAATGTTTAGACTGCTTATTATAAGTACAGCATTAGTATTAGCATTCCTTGCTAACAGTTATTGACATGTTTACACGTTTCATTGTGATATTCTGGAAAATATCTCAAAAAGCAAATTGAAAGCTTAAACACACACTAAAGTCATGGAAATTACAAGAACATTTTATGGATGTGTTCTGGGGGCTTGAAGGTTATTTTTCTGCAGGAGAAATCATCTGCCCTTTGTCAGATATGTAGTGAGCAAATTCACAGTAAAAATAAGATAAAAATCTTTCTAATCTAACAACTGAAGAATACTCTTGATAATAACTGAACAACTGTTAATGAATTCATTAGCACAGAACAAATGAAAATAATAGCCTCATTTAGCAATTTCACACATTATTTCTGTGCATTTTCAGCAACATTTTAAATGTATAAAATGAAAAGAAACAAGTCTTGGATTTTAAACAATGTCTGAATAAACAGCATGACATTAAAAAGTGTTAAAATGCAACCTTATTCAAAGATGCATCCAGATAGTCTCTTGGTGTGTTATTGAATAATTCAATAGTGATGGAAAAAAAGCCCCAAAGAGCCCACACTTGGTATTTAAAATAATTTTTTTTTAAATCCATTTTTATGTTTGAAATGTTTTCCTTAGGTCATAGCACAGACAGTATTTAAGAGTTTTTTAATGATGTAACAGTGAGGCCCTCTTGCAACTGAAATATGGAATCTGATAATGGTGGAGTAGTGTTTCTATGAAGGGAATCAGTCTTGGCCAAAAATTGTTGCAGCACATGGATGCCACCTACTCATACAAGTTTGTTTAGATAGAGAAATACAGAATCCCATTTCACCTAATTCATATAGCAATAAAGTGTGGGTGAAAAAATCTTGCCTGTTGTATTATACAGCAAACTGCATTTCATGTACACTTATTTCGTTCATCTTTCTCAAGTTCTGACACACTTCATTATCATTGCTTATAATGTAACACTTACGAAAGGTAGGATCCCAGTTATCTTCATTAACTAATGAAAGTGCTTTTGATTTGATGTATTTTGAGTTATGTCATTTTGTTGATGTTATTATGGAAGTTCCAGTTTTACACATGATCTTACAAGCAGTATCCAATCTGTAGATACAATTCTTTGGGCTTTTTCCAAAGCATCAATGTCTAGACTTTCTTAAATGCAATAGACAACCATTATGATCAAATAAAGATCAAATAAACTGTTTCTGAATTGCATGTCTGAGCAATCTATGCCAAGGATTAGAAAGCAAATAGAAGATAAAGAAGCATGATTCTGCCAAAGAATAATAATAAAAATTTAACTTTACCATTTACTCTAATTCATGGGCTAGGAAAGGTCAGCAGCCTGTTTCCATGTGGGAAGCCTTTCTGTTTTGCAGGTATCTATTAAACATTGCAGGGTCTTAAGGTGTCTTTTTCCTATCAGTAAGCTGGCATTTTTCTTCAATAAAAATGAATGACAAAATCTCTGAAATTTTAGATTTAATTATCACTTAAACCCTAGAGAGAAACAGTCTTCTTTCAAATCTGTTCTAATTAAGGATGACATTTTCAACAGAATTTTCAAATGTATTTGTATATGCACACATGTATACGCATAAATATATACATGCGCTCCACACAGTGTTGTATAAATTAAATCACGTTAGAATAAAATTATAGGTATATATAGATGTACATGACTATAATTTCTTTTGCCAAACAAAGAATATAGAAGACATAAAGTCATAACAGCGAAAGAGTGCGCCTAGTCATCTGGTAGCCAGCATACATCCCTCATTCCAGTGATTCAAAGAGAAAAAAAATAAAACCTCTCCTTCCTTCCAGAAGCAGCAATACAATTGGCTTGCCCTGAATGAAGAAACCTGGCAACACAGGGCAGCTGTAGGGGATGTATTCACTCTTTTGGAGGGCTACAAAGGTCAGAGAGGTAGTAATTTCATCTGAATCAGCCAGTAGCTGGGAAATGTGACCTTAGGTTTGCTTTAAAGGAAGCAAGCTTTAATCTTTAAACAGCCCTCTCCTCCATTGATGTGTGGGGATGTGCATAACAAGCAAGGCATAGAATTATGCGATAAACATGTTTTTCTTTTCTGATAATGGAGATTTGTCCCTTTATGAATCCCTGCTTTTTCCCATGTTGGACTTTTGTGAAGAAAGCTTATAGAGGGAAAGTATTAGTCTTCTGTAACCTTTCATAATCTTAAAATGTGTTTTAGAAAAGATTACTCTGAAAGGTAAGTTTCTATTACCATACTGAGAAACCTAAGCCTTTACTTCATTTGACCTCAAAATAAGGAAAATAAAGGTGGGAATAAGAAAAATTTGCCATGGAATACTGCCCTCAGAAATGCACAATGGTTTTACTTCCAACAGCACAATTGGAAAGCCAGGCTACTTCTGCTGCCTTTGGAAAACCTCACAAAAAATGAAGATTCCCCTAAAACAAATTGGAAGTTGTATAAGTGAGAAAATACTGATCTTGTACCACTGAATGACTTCAATGTTATCTTGTAGCAAAGCACTACTGGTGAATCAGGCAGATTAATTATGTGTATATACACATTGAGTTTAATGGCTGGAGAAAAAGAACAAATTACTTGAAACACATTTTTTTTTTTCTTTGTAGCTGTGTGAAATTCTAGTCTTCACAAAACTAAAATTTTGGATGTAAATTGCCAGAATTCTTCACATAAATTATTCACAGCCGATAATTTCACTGGCTATTATACCAAGAACAAATGACACACTTTAAATACCCTGTAGCATTATACGAGCCAAAAGAATGATGCTTCCAGCAACAAAATCACTGATGGTCTCCTAAAGACTGTTTGGCTAGCCGCTTAATGTTACATGCTCCAGTACACCCCCTGAGAGGGGATGCCGGCTTTGACTGGACAGGTCACCTGATTGGTGACAAATCACTGCACCTCAGCTCGACTTCAGATTTTTTCAACTCTGTTTTAAACAGCCCTGTCCAGGAGGCCAGTACTGTAGTTCAACGTGTGCAATGAAGCAAATGATAAAAGGATGATATGACCAGACTGTACTGATGGACAGTATTTGCGCAGACACTGGAAGCTTGTTATTACCCACACACACACACACTAAATCAGAAGATATGGCCAGAGAAACAAAATCTGATTCTCAACATGAAGCTCCTAGAAACAGTGATAAGGTCAGTCTTTTCCTCCACTAGCTACTTTTTTTTGTTTCCTACAGTCCTTTAGACTTCAGAAGTATAAAACATTTCCCTTCTCATTTTGTACTTCCAAAAGTTCAGTTTGCTACATTCCTGTAAGCGATGCTTCTTCTGACTTCATTTCAGCTCTTGCTATCATTAATAAGGAGACAAGTGTTTCAGCTAAGAAAAGGACTGCCAGTTTGCAGCCACATCTTAGCAGAAGCCAAAACAGGAGATTTAGGTTAGACATAAGGAAGAAATTATTTACTGTGGGAGTGGTGAGGCACAGGAACAGGCTGCTGTGCACTGCAACAAGAAAATCATAAGGGGCATTTTAGGTTTGTACAGGAAATAGGCTTTCTTTTGACTCAAAGCTGGGTTTACCTTAAGGCAGGGCTATCTGGACGTAAACTGTAGTCATTCTGATGAGGCTTCAGCAATACAATGGCTTTTGCACAGCTGAAGAACCTCCTGTGTTTCTTTTTTTAACTTTGAACTGTCAGACTGCAGTTACAGGGCACCACTGCTGCATTTTTTGGATGAAAAGAGAGCATACAGAACTAAACCTGGCTACAGAGGTGGCATCTTGCTTCCTACTGATCTTAGTAGTGAAATTAGCAGACCTCCATCAAATCTCCCCGTGCTCTCAATTAAAGTTAATTTCAAACCTATGTCCAAGAATGTAGATTATACCCCAATGCTACCATAATTGACTTGTACTGGCATTTAAAATTAATGATAATTTATCGTGTTCAGTCCCAGAAAATTTTAATATTGCCATGGTAACAGAGGTCTTCTCAGAATCACTAATTGCAACATCTACTTGGTTTATTGCTCATTCTCTTGAACAGTTTTTATTATTATTTTTCAGTACCTTGTATACAGATCCTGAGATCTGAAATGCAAAAAAATTAATTTTTGCATGTGTGATCATTGAGAAGTTCGTCCTTTTACTCCAGATGAAATTTTATCTCTGTATGAATCATTGCCAAAATTAATGATAAGTTCATTGTGACTTTGAATTTCAGTGCTGGTCTAATTATGTGAAGAACTCTGGCCTTCCTGAAGTATGACATAAATTGCAAAGCAGAAAGTGATGACTGACAAGACTTTGTACAAGAAAATAAATATCAGAAAGCAACTACCATGCTTTGGAAATTTATTTATTTGTTTTGTCACTACTGCTGAGAATTTATTTCATTGTTTGTACCTTAATATTGGTTTTTATGCTAAAAGAATGAAAACTTCTGGCTGCTTGTCAAATCAAGAGGGAATATTCCAGCATTTATTTTCAGTCAATTTGGTTTTGGTCTTTTGGAGGTATACAAATTTTCGAGGACTGTAATGTATGTTTGCACTGAAGTAATATTCCTGTTAATGAGAATCAGCCCAATCTGACTGGAGAGAATAAAAATGTGCGCAGTTTGGTACTATGAATCTCAGTAACAGCAAAGTAATGCTAAAAAAAACATTTCTTACGAAAAGCTAGGTTAGATCTCATCAGCAAAGGATAATGTAAGCACTATACAGTGTGTATTACTAGACGTGAGAACAAATTCAGCTGAAAAAATTGCTCTGTAAAATGCTGCCACTCCAAGCAGTTCAGATGTATGAGTGTGTTAGAAATTTAAGATCGCTTGGCTTCTAGCCATCTCTTATTTTCAATAAATTGGATAGAAACAGAAGGCAGTTTCACCTTTCACTAACCTTCTACAACGTTTCTTGCCCTCACTTGCAACTTCAGACAGCTAGTCTTCTCTGGCTACTGCAAATCATCCAACTTTCTGCATTCTTTTTCTTAGCAACTCTTAAATATCACACCTTTCATCAGCCATTGCATCATCACACATGTTACTTTGGTGATTAAGTACCCTTCTGAACCAGGACATGTTATTAAAAGCCATAAGAGCATTTAAAAAGTGAGTAATTTGAAAGAAAGCTGTAGTAAAACTGTCACTTAACAAATGCTTTTGTTCATTTTATCAGAAGATTTCTTTATTTTGCATGTCATTTGGGTAGAGAAATAAAATTCAGTTTAAGAACAAGCTAAAATTAAATAAAATTATAAAGTAGCAATGAAAACACAGATTTTAAGTCACAATATGTAACAGCATTTTATCAGGTGGCTAGATAGACCTATGGATTTTATTACAGGTGATATTCCCAACCATCATTTATCTTTGGAAGTGAGCTGGGCTGTTTTCATCATTCTATACTCTGGATAAAATAGCTTCCTCTTTTTTAATGCATTCTCAAATTTTTATTGACATATACAATGATAAAATTGCTCTAGTGAATTCAAAGCTCATACTACTTTTTTCTAGAGACTTCAGGACAATATGTTGCCTTCTATGTCCCTGAAACTTCTTAATTAGACTCACATTTAGAAAACACTTCAGGTCTGATTGATTAGGATTTTCACCTTTACAACTGTGTTGTGATTTGATAAAGATAGAATACATTGATGCAGAAATAAGAAATGGAAATTAGCCCATTATATGCTGACATCTGGCAAAGAGAAGTTACCTTTTATACATATCAAATACTTAGCTTCTCTTATTCTCATTAGATGGTCAACATTTTCTTCTGTTAAAATTTTTGTAAGTAAAACGTTAAATAGGTAACTTTCATGTTTTATAGCTTTGAATTACCCACAGGTGATAAAAAATTATATTATTTAATCAATTAAGTTTTAATTAAAAAAATATGACTGTGAGATGGTATGGTTCATTGGAGAGATGAGATGGAAAGTGAGAGAACATATAAAAGAGCCCCATATGAAGCATCCTTCAACGTACATATGGAATCAAAAAGCACGATAAATAAAGCTGCTTGAGAAAACTAAATAAATTCAAGGTAGTCACCTAAATCTAAGAGCAGACACTGTGTTAGACATATGACACCAAGAAGGACGGTAAACAAAATTAAAGAAACAGTTTCTGAAAGGACTATCAGATGTCTAGAAGGTGTTGCTGAAGGACTAGCACTTATCTGTGTTTAAAAATGTTCTGGAAACTAAAATTTGACATTGCCCTCTCCACTCCATCTCATACCTTTCTGCCAGTTGGTTCATACACCTGCAGCAGATTTAATTCTGTCTTTGGAAACAGTAATAAATGCAAGTGCTTCCAAAAAGGATCATACAATACTAGACACTTTAATACGATCACCCCTCTATAGAAGTTATTTAATTTCTCCCCCCTCACAATCATACCCAATATCCTGGCTGTTCAGCAATCTAGTCCACTTCGATAGCGAGCATGGAGGTTATGGCTCTGTATTTAATTTAATGTATAAAAATCACAGAATGTCATGGCTAATCTGGTTTATGTCAAGCACCACTATAACCGATGAGTTCTGCCTATCTTCGCTTTGGTGGAAGGGTAGGCTTTCTGCTTTTACCACAGATTAACAGAGTTGAAAGATACCTACCCTTCTTTCAAATTAAATAGAAGCTACCATAGGTCCTATAGATTTTAGAAAGAGAGGGAAAGTTCATGAAACAAGTGGGTAGATGAAGGGACATTCTGCCAGCACTACCCCAATATATATTGCTCCTTTAGGAAATCAGTCTAAAAATATCAAAGGACACAAAGAATTTCAGAAGGATAAATTTCCTCAGTGTTCTGTGCATGATTTAAGGTTGCATGCCTTACTTTGTTAAATGGATGGGGAATGTGGAGCTGAAGAGAATCACTCCTCACACACAGTTATCAGTCAGAATAACCTTTATGCTGAGTATGGAATTTTTTTCTTTACAGCTGCAATTTCTATTCCTGTTGGGTTAATTTGTTGTTTGGAAATGTTTTTTGCATGAATGAGCATTTTGCTAGTAGAGAATGATTGGGCCCTAGAGCTCTGCCGCTCTGCATTTCATCATATTATGTAACTACTTCATGTCTATAAAAGCTATCTTTCTGCGCAGTGTACACATACCTCTCTCCCTGAGGACACAGCTTCTTCCACTGCTGACAGCTCTTTAGCATTTGCACCATGTTTCTTTCCCTCTTTTCCATTTAGGCTGGAAATAAGAGACGTACCTTTTCCTTCTAGCCTCTCATCCCTTCAGAAGGTGAACAGGTCTACTTGCAAAATACCCTTGAATTCATTTTGCAGTTCTGTTGCTTCTGCTGCCTTACTAAGAGAGGTTTTCTTGGCAAGGAAAGTATTTTGAGGACAAGAGTTGTGTCAGGAAGTTAATGAGCAGGGACAGCATTAAGTCCAGCACTTATTATAAGGCATTACAAATAAATAGTCATCCTTCAAAACTTTTAGCAAACATGGAAAAAATGTTATCTTTCTATCTCTCAACTTTAGAAGCCAGCAAGTGGGAAAAGTGGATGTAAGAAGTTAATAAAATCTACCATTCAAAAGCAAGTGGAGATGTACATTCATTAAGAAAACAGAATTGTCTGAAACATTCTATGAACTGAAGTATGATTCATTTGACAGTGCTGTCTCACAAATACATAAAGACAGTTAATGAATGGATTTAGCTGTCTGGTTTCGGGACATTTTTAACCACTAACTCTTTGCTAAAAACTCAGTGCTGGAAGAGATCCCCTTGGCAGTAGCATAAATCAAAGTGTAGTTATGAAGAATATTTCCAATATGATACCCTTTATGTGAAATCAAAATTATTATTATGGTTTACTTAGACTAAACCTTGATATTCAGCCACAAAATAGAGACAATCTAAAATTAAATTTAAAAATTTATTGGCTGCCAAGTTCATATTTATGAGGAAACTTTGACAGACAGAATGAAAGAGAACGCATGAACAGCATGACAGCACCTGGGGCTTTTGCCACAGATTTCTTTTCAGCCAAGGAGGAAGAACATAGAAGAGAAAACAATTTTCATCTATGAGTTTAATTCAAATATGCTGGTTTTTTCTTTACAAACATTGGCAGTGTTTGGGTGAGAAAAGTAGCTTGCTATAGCAAACTGTAAATATATGGCTGATACAGCCTCTTCTTTGGGATGCTGGAAGCAGCAGTGCAGTTTTAGGAGATTCTCACTGGTGGAGTTAGAAAGCAAGCTGCTCTCAGCTCCAGGGCTCTGGGCAACCTGAGACACAAATCTGACTCCTCCACTTTAGCTCTTTTCAGGGGATAGAGCAGGGCTACAGACCAATGTTTTTCCATGCATTTTTTAGTTTCTTATTACAATGTAAATATGCTTATTTCCCCCTTTCCCCTCAACAGCCATAGACGGGTCACAGTCTGAGTGCCAGTGTGTGAAGACAACTACTTATGTGGGAACTTGTCTATGCTAGGCAAAAATCTGAGCTTTATGTAGTCCATACAGGGGATAAAAATCAGATGTTTTACGAATAATATTTGTGAAGAACTCCAAAATTTGCCACATGAACTGTAAATTTTGTAACACTATGTCTCAGCAGGAAAGCTGTGTCATGAGAACCATGAAAGCACAATCTGTGAAAACACAAGTCTGGAGGGAAGGGTTGATTGAAATGAAGACAGGTATGCCACAGCTGTCAAACTAGATTAGGACTGTCGTTAGTCCAATAACATACCTGCAAGAGCTGTCAGTACTGGTGGTCTCGCACAACTCCCCCTACAACAAACCCTAGGAGATAAGTCTTGGCAATGCGTAACAGTTCAAATTTGTCCTAGGACCTATCTGTTATTATTTTTGAAGATGATACACACTTACAAAGAATCTCGACAACAGGCTCCTCATGTCACACCAGCAGCGCAGCACAAAGGAGGCCAAGCCCTCTTCTCTGCTCTGATCTGGGACTCATGCAGAGGAGATGGTACCTTTCCATGCTCCAGAGACAGGACTGGGGTTTGGAGAAGGAGGGCCCACACAACATTTGGAAACCTTCAGCTCTTTTCTTGAGTACTAGTAGACCCTGCACAGGCCAGCAGGGTGTCTGGGTGCTTCACCCTTCACAGCCGCTGCAGAGCACAGAGATCTGCGCCACTTGCAGGGTACCTACTTGCTTAGGTGAGTGGAGCGTAACTGTTGCCACCATATCTCATCCAGGGTAGCCCAGGCATGGGATGAAGAGGAGACTGGAGCCCAGATCACATGGGGAGAGGTGAAGGGCACATGAGATCAAAGCTGAGGGAACTGCTGCTGGTCATGAGGCTGGTGAGACACTGGAATGGATTGCCCTGAAAAGTTTTTGCTGCTCCATCCTTGGTAGTGTTCATGGCCAGGTTGGATGGGGCTTTGAGCAACCTGATCTAGTGGAAGCTGTCCCTGCGCATGCCAGTGGGCTTGGAACTGGATGATCTCTAAAGGTCCCTTCCAACTGAAGCCGTCCTGTAATTCCGTGATTCTTATTTTATATGATTTTCAGGTCAGTCTGGCATTTTTTTTCCAACCCAGTTTATTACATCAGGAAGTGACTTGTGCTGTAATAGTCCTGTAATACTGATCTGTGCCCTCTGATACCCTTTCTAGATGGAGCTAAAGAAGGCCATTAGCCCCTTTCCAATGCTCGCCTTTGAAAATAAACTTTCGAGGCACTAGATTTGGACTGATGCATAATCTAATGCGATTAATGTGCTGCTCTCTGGATGCATTAGTGAATGTGGCACAGGGGGATATGCATGCTGAAATCTTGTGAACTATCAGTCAGATTTGTTCAAGTTTCTCACTTCTGTTGCACTGTCTGAAATTGTCATGCTTCAGTCAGGCATGGTAAAAGCTAAGGGAATTGTGCTGTAATGTTTTGAATAGCTGACATGACTAATGGCCTTCAATATATGGCATTAGGTAAAGAACTCACAGTACTCTGTGATGTTATGGTATTGCTCTGCATCTCATTTGTCTACAGCTAGCCATGATACTTACAGTGAGTATTACACTGTTGGCTCCTGACAAGAGCATCTCACAAGAACCAATTTGCATGTCTATAAGCTTTTGCCACACATTAGCAGAGAATTTGTAAAGTATTGTTCAGATGTTTGCACACAGAGAGCCTTTCTCTAGAAAGCCATGGGATTGCATTGCTGTTTCTCTTTTTATTTTATTAAATAGAATAAATAGAAACTCCTTTCTAAGAATTTAATTAAGCTAAACCTACATTTTTCTTGCCTTACAAGAAATAAATAATATCCTAACATAGATACTTAAATCTTGCCATGAGATAAACAGTGTTTAGCGTCTGATCTTTGCACTCAAAAAGCATGATTCAAAATGGAAGAGTCTCGGTGGAAACTCAGATTTTTAATCAACTTTTGGTATAAATCTGAATCTCTTGGGTTAGAGAAAGATTTAATACTGGAGACTAATTAGAGTTCTGCAAAATTAAAATCCATGTTTGACTATTAAAGGTATGATGAAACTGGGATTATGATGTTAGAGTTAACAATAATACAGCCTTAGTTTTAACTGGTATGACTCATACCTGAATTCAATGTTACAGTCCAAGTTGCTCAGCATGTTGCATGTAAGCATAGCAGCATGTTCCTGATGTATATTTTTCTCTTTTTTTCCTTATTTATAATCCACACATTAAATTGGATTTATTCGACTCCTCTTATTTTTTGGCAATTTCTATGCAGCTCATAGATGTGATCATAGATGCAGTTCATATATGATCATAGATATCCATACAGTTTATACTTAAAGGGTTTTTTTTTGATTTGTTTGCCAATTGTCTTTATACATTTAGTTAAATAGAATAGAACAATGCAGAATACATTACAAATGATTTCTTGTATAAATTGTTCATGCTTGCATTACATTACTTTTATTTTTTATTTCTAAAAGAATCTGTAATATAATGAATAAATGTCCCTTGTGTTCTTAATCATTTCTTGAGCCTTTCAATACTGGTATTCTTTATAAGGGTCATTATATGATTTAAGACAGTGATAACCTCTTTTATCTAACAGTACCACAGACCCATTGGTATTATGCTAGAATTCTGTAGCTTTAAACAATATATGACAAAATTAAATCAATAACCAGCAATGTTCATGAAATATGAATATAAGAGCTGCTAGAAGTTTAATATGATAAGAAGAATGTGATAAATAAACTTGAGAATATACATCAAGATTGTTTGGGGAGGGATTCTTTGAAGTTTTATGAAATTTATTCCTTCTTCATAATAGGTTATGATCAAACCAATATCTTAAAAAATATTTTTAACCCTCTCACTCATCACATAACTAGCCTTCTCCAAAGATTAATATTTTTCAAAGATTAATACTCACATTCTTAAATATCTAAATTCTTAATAAGGTGGATCAGTTTCAACTATGATACTGACTCAAGATGTAAGAGTTACAGTTTTAATTCCTCCCTCTATCCAGAGCTGATTCCCGAGACTCAAACTTAGTTATTCCATATGCCAAGTAAAAATGCATGTAATTCAAGTGCTTTTCTCCCTAAATTTTGACCGCAGATGGCACCCTAGATCTTAGAAACCTGTCTCTGTCAAATAGTTATATTCTTGCAGGGTAAGTTTTATGTGCAATAATTCAGCACTCAATGAATAAAGCACTAAAATTTCCAAATAGTGGGGTTTTAGTACTGCAAGTGGTGAAGAATGGTTTGTTTGGTTGTTTATTTTTTTCAAGGTCTCTTGATTCAATTCTGTAGTCATATGTATAGTGTCCCATGATGTTGTGCTGAGTTGTGTCCTGAATAATGACCTGAAAAAAAAATTACTTAACACATAGTTGATCTGACTCTTTGTTGCACCCTGGATCTATTTTGAAAACCTTATTAAACCTTATTAAACCTTAATTCTGAGGAAAAATGTATACGTCAGGTATAGCTTTTCAGTTTCTGAAATGAATCAGGACCATAGCTAGAGCAGTCACAGGGATTTTAAAGCATTCTTTGAAGGTGAAAGGATTTTCCAACTCATGAACAGAGCATATATCTTAACAAACTTAAAATTGAAGATCGCATTCCTTTGACTGGTTTACTACTATCATGAAAGCTTGCATCCTGAGCTGTAGTATAACACATGCCTCATGACATGCTTGTCATCTGGGCCCAAGGAATTAAAATGAATTATTAACTTTCCAAACACACATATATATCTTTAAAATTATGAAGGCAAAAGATGTTTTCTGAATCTTTATCCAGATCATAACTGCTAAGATTTATCTGAAGGAAGATTTTTGAGGTATGTTTGTTGTTTTGGAAACTACTGTCTCAAAGTGAAAGTTTTTACTGAACTTTTATTGCATTGTTTTCTCAGTTGGCGAGTGAAATTTCTGGTCAAATGAGAGGACAGTATTTGCTGTGTCTGTATCATGCCAGAAAATCCATCTCAGTTCTTCAAAACCCCAGGAAGAAGCTGTAGTCAATGTGCTGTAGAACTCCTTTGTACAGTGATCTCTGTTGGAATAGCTGCTCTTTATGCTAACAACTAAATATGCATTGATAGGAGTGTCAGTCTTAAACGAAAAGCTTTGTTCTTACTCAACACTCAAAAGTATCTTAATCTTGGCACTTTAGTTATTCTGCAGTATGGAGAAGACTCTGTATGTGGGGTTTGGTGGGAAAGAAAAATTGGAAAAGTCTCATTTACAGGTTGATGTGGCACCAAAACTAATACAGAAACACTAAGGCCCCTGCAAATGAAATTCAGGGGACTGTTTGGCTTTGTATGGCTTTGTAGACTAGAAAACAATTATAACAGAAAACAAACAAACAAACAAAAAGCCCAGCATTTCCTGCAGCAAAAGGAAAAATAAAATCTAGCTTGTGTCCTTGTAAATCCCAGCCCTCCATTTCACATGTTCACATACAAAAGCTACTTTATACATTACAAAATGTTCCCCTAACAAAAAACTCACATGGTATTGTGTTTAGGCTGCTGTTAATACTGTCAAAACAACGTAGACACAGACAAATTTCTTTCCCTGCAGCTTTATTACTACATGTCATTTGCTGATGATTTAGTTCACTGAATATTTCTGAGAAAATATGAAACCATCCCAAGAACCATGTAGTGCTTCAACATGTTTTCAGACATATTATTTTCAAATGCCACAAAATTTCCCTATAGTGAGTATTCAGACATCCTTGTTTCTATTAGTATTCCTTGATATGTCTTGGCATCCTGACCTTGCAATGTTTTGTCTGATAATTTTTGACTGTTCTCTCTTTCAATCTTAATTGCCCCTGCTCTGTGAGTTTTCTTGCACACCACTTCTTATAGCACTCGAGGCAGAACTGGCAGAGATGTCACTGCTACACAATGGGGGTTTCAGCTGCTTCTAATTTGCTCCCTCGTATACAGAAGTGTTTTCCAGAGGCACTATTTCTTGTGATTATGTATAAATATGACTTGTCTAATGGGAATAAGTAAATGACAGCATCACTTCCCAACACCAGAATAGATAACTTTTAATAATGAATTAATGAATCTCTTTATGCTATGTAACATTTTACTTCTATATTCCAATTATAATGTTAAAAGCAATCAAGACTCAGCAGACATTTTGTGTTAAAAATGTAATCTTGAAGTAATATTTGATGTTCTCTAAAGCCAAACTTTAGAATATAATGGACCCTGTTTGATGACTGTTTAACACATTGGAATGAAAGAATTGGCCTATTGAGCTAAAACCAGGCAAAACCTTTCCAGAACATTCAGCATCTGCAGGGAAAAATAAATAAATAAATAAATAAATAAATCTTGGAAACTATTAAATCAGAGCCAGGTTCAAATCTGTTCTTCTAACCATTTGGGATGTCGCCATGACTTTTAAAAATAGAGTGGCTTATTTTTTGGAGTATTTTTTATTGCATTTGCTTACTATTAGAGGTATGCTTTTTTGTAAATATCTGCGGCAATTTGAAAATCATCAGAAGTCACTGATTTTTCCTCTTGTTTGTGTTCACAGGAAAGAAGTGGTTTTATTTTTCCCCCCATAAACAGAGTTATTAATTCTAAAAAAGGAAAACTGGGCTCCTTGTTCTCAAGATGTGCATCAAATATAGCAATGTGTCCTTCCACTGTTATTATTTCCATATTTAATATCTAAATTATCACATTCAAAACTACTATTTCCACAAATAATAACATTATTTTTGACAATCCATTGGATTTAAGAACATTGCTCAAACCTCATAAATAAGTCAGACTGCCAGGAAGACTCCAAAGAGAAAATTAGAACATACCACATAAGAGTAGATGCTAGTTTAATATGAAAATGTGAACCGGGTATGAAAACCAGCTCCCTTCCTCTCTCTGTTCATTTATAAAGAAAATAATGCAAATATTTTCAGGTTCCCATATGCTAATATCTTATTCTTTTCTATCCATTCTTTTTTTCTTTTGTTTGATTTTCATTATTAGCCTGCATGTTTAGCTGTAGTAGCACCTGCATCACTCCTATAAAATCTGTGGCCCTCATCAGGAAATGAGATTTCTGAGCCTTCTCAGTAGTGTTGACCAACCAAAGCTTAGACTTAGGCCAGATAGATGAAATGGGGACAGGACAGGACTCATAACCAGAGTACTGGGTATTCCACCCAAAGTGTTTTGTTAGGGATGTAATGAGACCTGGACTCCAGGAAAACTGAGTGAGTCTACATGAACTACTGAAAGGAGTAGATGAAGGCAAATGTTGTGTCAGGCTAAAGACTGGAGAGCCAGAAAAACCAAGCAGAAGGGCATGGAACTACATTCCTGAAGTTGGTAGAATTCCTTAAGGTCTAGCCAAGAAGGGAAGAGAGCACTCACAGAAACAGACTGGCAAACCATTGCCAAGGTGAGCCTGAAAGGGGCTGACAATCATGTCCCTGAAGTCTTTACTTTCAAAAAATAAGGAGCAGACACTTTGTTTTGTTTTGAAATTATAATCTGCTGCTCCGCTTCTTGTAAAAGGATGCAGATATTCCTTTCCAGTGAGCAAATACTCTTCCAATTATTCCCGGATACTAACACAGCTAAATATTCTTCCATGCACAGCTATTCCTTGAGATGAAAATGAACTCTTAGTTTTCATAGCACTTAGGAGAGCTTCAAGTTTCACAAGACATCACTAAGAGGCACAAAAGGGCAAGTAATGCAATGGATGAGACATACATAGCCTTAATTAACTGCTGTGTTTCTTACCTTCTGGAAGATGGGCAAAGATATTCTTCCTTCTTATTCAGATACAGTAAGGACATTTGTAGCTCAGGTCCTCACAAGAAGTTCTGAAAAGCATATTAGACCAATAGAAAATAATGAGCAGCAAAATAATTGAAGTTTGGTTGCCTACTGATTTTAAGGTTTTTGCTTCATCTATGAGCATTGTTGTGGCAATTCCACCTGTCTGAACACCTTCTAAGCCCCCTTGTATTATTAGCACCTCCCTGAAGTGGCATGTGTCTGAGTCATATATAAACCAGCTGGGAAAGAGGTAGCATCTGTTGTGATCAGCTTGCAGATAATACATGTATACTGTGTGTGCTAGCCAGCAGGCCAAGCATATCAGATAACTTGTTTTCACCATGTTACCATTATGTCAGTTTTGCAGTAAGGCTAGTCTCTCTCCTTTATCCACCACCAATTTTCAGTGATTTTAAGGAATTCAGTGCCTTTGTTCCTAGTTGAACTTGGCCAGCAGGCATAAAGGTCCCTGTAGGAGAAAAAGTAGAAGACAGAAAAGCTGGCAGATGGAGAGTGCAGTTCCATATGCTATATTTCCTCAGCAAACCAGGCCAAAAAAATATTCCAAACCCACCTCTTGAATTTTAATCTTACAAACAAAACCTGTTCTTAAAAGGTTGAATATAGTTTGTTGTACTGCTGACTAAACAGAATAAAATTTAGGGTACATAGGAGGACTGTATATAAACATGAAAGAAGCAAAGGACAGAAGGAACAAGTTGGAAGGTCCCTGGGCGGTTGAGGGGGGGAAATGTCTTCATTTTTCAAAAAACTTGTCCCCATGGAAAGCGTAGTCACCAATTTGTCTGCAGAACATAAAGAAACTATATGGGTGCTAACAACGGGTAAATTGTACAGATCATTAGGAACAAAATATGCAGACACAGAACTCATCAGACCTTAACAAAAGCAGCATCCAAAGCTTCTGTCTTGGTTGAAGCGCACATTTGCTATTTCTCCTCTGACCCATCTGCCAGTTTCTTCCTTCCAAGCCTACTGTCTAGTACCAATACTTTGCACACAGTACGCCTATGGAGCCTACACTTTCATGGAACGTGAGGGTATTCAGCATTATCTTATCCTCATATATTTTAAGCCTTCTGATGGCAATTAAAACAAAGATGTGAAATTTTTAAATTTTCACAAAACATTGGTATAGTCACACTCAGACACGTAACAAAAACTACCACATATTTCTTTATGTTTAAATAACAATGGGGCATATAGATATGCTCATTCGCAGTGTCCAGAAATGGGAAAGGTGAGAAAGAAGGAAAAATATCACCAATTGCTCCTGTGCTAGGCAATATAGAAATATGCTGTCAGCATCAATAGACTGCCCACAATTAAAGCAGACTCCTATTTCGTTCTTCTCATTCAGTTTTTGTGTTCAGTACTCTGTGCAATTACAGCCTCTTTCACTGCTTGAGCATCACATAAATATTAAAGCCCGGCTATAAGAAATAAACACTAAAACTTTGGAAAAGATCACTGTTAGCCACACTATGCTTGTTCCATTTGTTGAATGAAGGCAAGAACTTCATAGAATAGCCATCGAATCCTAACTTCTTGCTTTGTTCTAATGAAATGGATGCCAAGATTCTTATCTTAAAAAGAAGGATGGATGCCTAAAGTAACCTTCTATACATGGCAAAACACTTCACAATGTGAAGAGGTAGAGTATGCAGGAAATCATACACTTCCCACTCATTTCATACATCAGTTTTAGAAGAAACACAAGACTTACCTAAAGAAAGCAAGTGAGGAAATCTAATAAGTTTTTGCATTTCTTCTAAATTCTGCCGTATCCTATCATCCCCATTACAGCAAAAAAGTGAAAAAAGAAAATACTCCTATCCACAATATTACTGCTACCATATTCTGGTTCATATTTGAGATGGCTGAAAACCAGGAAATATCTTTTGGACTCAGAAAATTACATGAAATCTTTAACAGTTTTAAAACACTTCTAAAACCATAGAATAGAATCATAGAATCATAGAATAGTTAGAGTTGGAAAGGACCTGAAGATCATCTAGTTCCAACCCACCTGACATGGACAGGGGCACCTCCCACTAAACCATGCCACCCAAAGCTATGTCCAGCCTGGCCTTGAGCACCGCCAGCAATGGAGCATTCACAACTTCCCTGGGAAAACCATTCCAGTGCCTCACCAGCCTTACAGCAAAGAATTTCTTCCTCATATCCAATCTAAACTTCCCCCCTTTAAGTTTGAACCATTACCCCTTGTCCTACGACTACAGTCTACAGAGTCCCTCCTCAGCATCCCTATTGCCCCCCTCCTGATACTGGAAGGCTGCTATGAGGCCTCCATGCAGCCTTCTCTTCTCCAGGCTGAACAGCCCCAACTTTCTCAGCCTATCTTCATATGGGAGGTGCTCCAGT
>JARCZZ010011646.1:0-14459 GCA_030323915.1 Brotogeris chrysoptera | reverse complement strand
TTGCCAGGCACAGAGGTGAGACTGACTGCTCTGTAGTTCCCCGGCTCATCCATTTTCCCCTTCTTGAAAATGGGGGTAGTATTTCCCTTTTTGCAGTCATCGGGAACTTCACCTGACTGCCATTACTTTTCAAATATGACAGACAGTGGCTTAACAACTTCATTTGCAGCTCCTTCAGGACCCAAGGATGGAGTTCATCAGGTCTCATGGACTTCTGTATGTTCAGGTTCCTAAGATGGTCTCAAACCAGATCCTCTCCTACATTGGGCCCAGGGTCTTCCTGCATCTGTCTTCCAAGACTTGGGTGGTGTGGTCAGGACACCATCTTTGAAGAAAAACAACCTTGAAGAAAAACAACTGATTTTACATTCTAGAGGAAAACCAGGTGTTTTATTAAGCTGCCTATGCATATCATGATCAGATGAGTTGTGCAACCTACAGCTTGCTCCAAGCCAAATTTGAAGAGTCTGGGACAATGGCTTTTGGCTGAGGCTGCTACAAATCACATACTTGATTGCTCAACAATGCAGTTGTAATTAGAAGAGTAAAGACAACTTTATGGAACAAGAAACAATTTAAGGGTTTTATTCTTCCCAATGGGATGGTGAGAACTGACAAAGCAGAGCTTGGTGGCCTCCTTGCATTCCTTCTCACAGGCCATTCATTTATGCTCATTATAGGCCTGGTGTTGAACTGCAGAGCCTTTTGAGACATCCTCACAGACCCACTGCGGACAGGTGGGTCTCCAAAATCGTGACAGAGAGGGGAAAAAAGGTTTAATTTTGAATAAGGGAATTGGAATCAGTCACATTCATAAAGAATATTAGGAACTCTGTTCAGGCAACTCAGCAGGGAACTCTAACCATGGCAGACGAGTGAAGGATACTAAATGAACTGCACTAGTGACAAACCATTTCTTCTTTTCCATAAGTGCTTCCCCCTTTTTGAGCATCATTACAAGTTTTTTAGATTTTGGTATGTGAAGAACAGGCTTGGTTTGGGAGGCTATTAGTAGAAAATAAGACCTATCAAGAAAAAAGCACAATTCTAAAGAACCGTACTTGTTATCAACCCACAGAACATAATAGCCAAATTATTTCCTTGGCTCCCAATTTAGTTGTTTCTAAGTGAGTAGAGGCACATAAGATTCCTCCTTCTATACAGGGTACTTTTGATACTCTTTTGGCAAAAAGACAAAGGATTAATAAGACAGCAGAAAATGTAAACTGTAACACATAGGTTTTCAATTTAGGCAGAAGGATGGGATAAACAGGAAGGAAGTTTTTCTGTCCTAGTTGGACAAATATGGTCAAGGCCTTGATAGTGGCAGATGCTGGATATAATTGCTATGAAGGCTTACAAGATGGACAAAAGAAAAATAGACTTTCTTCTCCTCTTGTACCCAGCCATGGCAGCTGTATATTAGAACTATAAGGTTCCGGCTGGCTTAGTCTTCCATCCTCATGCATTTTATTACATGGCTGTGGATTTTTTTTATGTAGCTTTTTGTAAGTAAGTGGTAGAAAGAGAAGACAACACCAAACATTTCCAGGATGAAACGGAGTTATCTTGGGTATCTATTAGCACACTCTTCCTCTGCATCCAGTAAGCATAGTAAGGTTCTGTGTGGTGATCAAGGTGGAAAAGGGTCTATGATTCAGCACCACAGGTGCCAAGGGTTTTCCCAGAGAAATGGGAAGGCTACTGAGCAGCTTTGGAAAGAACATGGTGCTGCTAGAGACCTTACATATCTCCAGAAATTAATCCTAGAACTGTAGAAATATAGAGCTCCTGAGATAAGCAGAGAATTGTCTATGTCCTCCTTTTACTCAGAGGTAGGACGACATATGCCAAGTCAATCTGAATGCGAAGTTTATCTTACCTCTTTTCAAAAATCTCCAGTGGAGGAAATACTCTACTCTCCCAAGGCTGTCTGCGCCACTGGTTCAATATCTCTTCAACATGAATTTCTTTTTCCTAACACATAACTTAAATGCCTTTTACTTAAAATTAATCTGATTATTTCTTGTCCTAAGACTAGTCAACATAGTGAACAATAAATTAATCTTCTTTATAACTGTTTACGTATTAGAAAACTGCCATCATGTCCTCCCTCAATTTCGTCCATTATAGACTAAACAAGCTCACTTCCTCTGACCCTTCACATAGGTCAAATTTCCCTGACCTCAGCCCCTTCTTCCTTCTATTCTTCTTACTACATGCTTCACATGAGGTAGTGTCCTGGGATCCCAAGGTCATTTGATTTCCCTAGGTGAGGACTATCGAGGTCTCACCAGAGGAAAATGAGACAATAACTTCCTACATTTCACAAATAAATGTTCTGAAGTTGCACTATAGAAATCTTCCTTCTTTGCAGTAACACTGTTCATCTACAATAAATAAAAGTAAATGTAGGTGGGAATTCTGAGGTCATCATTTGCCTTGCTGGTGGATGTAGGAATCTTGGTGAATTCTTCTTAAAATAGGCTGTAACTTCATAATATATATTGGGCACATTAATATTTTATGACTAATCTTCAGTTGTTGTTCAGGAACTGAATTGTACCATAAACATAGTTTTGCCTCCAGATCATCAAGATGGTAAAGGGACAGAGATAGACCTGTAGTACTACCACAAAGACAGTCAATGTGGTGCTATTTCTTTATATTCTCCAGTGAGTATCCGATACACCACCACTATACAAATACTGCCTGAATTTGCAGTGTTTTAGATTTTTAATCACATTCTCTCCAGCAGTACGTGTAATAGAGTAAAAAGAAATGCAATATATCTGGCAGTTAAGAGGGGAATGGAATGTAGTTTGGGCTTCAATATTCAGAAGGTTCCTGTGTCAAAGAGTGAGAGATAGACACTCATCTTTCGGAGTAGCTAAGCAGCATCATGGAAAAGAAAAAGGTTTTCTACAGAGAAAAGCCCATACAAAGGTTCTTGTACTTCTGCAGCTCACCAGGCAGCATCTACAGTTGTTTGGGTTTTTTTACTGGAGGCTTCTCTGTTGGAAAAATTTGGGCAATTTTACTCTACCACAAGGAGCAAGTTCAAGAAATAGCTATATGGAAAGATCCTCAAGGAACATTTTTCAGAACATCATCAGGCAGTCTTGTATTGATTACATGGCTGTCTCAGTGGGGCATTTTGTGCATTCATAATAATAGCATTCCCTGTAAGTGCAAGGATAATAGTGACAGACATTTTTTAGGCAAACTGTTTACCAGAAACAGCCTGCAAGAAAAGAACATAATAGACAAGACTGCCCCTCAGGCAGTTGCTGTGGATTGAAAGAAACTCAGAAGTTTTTTGGTGGTTTTTTTTTTGTACTATTCTGCTCTTTTAGTACCAAAGATGAAACTGAGAAGTGCAAGACCAAACTTGTATTTTCTGGACTTTTTTGAGACCTCACAGGACACCTTGTCTTCCCATTCAATGACAGATACTTCTATATCTTTTTTACTTTAGCATAGTAAGAGGTTATCTTACTATGTTAAGATGATGTTATAGTTCAAGCTGGTTCTTCAGTTATTGGCTATCAAAGTCTGACAAAATGACAGCACTGGAGAGGTTGGTAGACATAGGAGCAGAGGAAGAGAGAAGGAAATTCTTTCAGTCTTGATGTGAAAACAGGAAGTGTTTGACCTGCTATCCGAGCATCTGTGTGGTGTCCATAGCTGTAGCTTCATTTTGGACGTTTTGGTTCTGTGAATATGAAAAAGAGTGAGGGAAGAAGAGATAGGGAAGAGAGAAATGCTCTACTTACAGTAGAAAAGCACTGTCCCTGCCCATGGCAGGAGGATTGGAACTAGATGATCTTAGGGTCCTTTCCAACCCTAACGATTCTATGATTCTATGATTCATAAATACCAGAAAGGCCTGTTTCAAAAGCAACATGTTAAAATCCACAGGTTGCTCCCCATTTACAGAAGTCAATGCTGGGGCATGTCCTGGGCATGCAGATACAGGATTTTACTTCATGTGTGAATTACAAAATCTCAAACACCATGAATTAACTAACCGTAGAAATACATCACCAAGATGGGGGAAGAGGAGTTTTTTGTCTGTTCATGATTAGCTGTGCTGCAGACCTGCAGTAATTTTGGGTTTATCTCTGTAGCATTCAAACTGGTAACAATTTAGTCATTGGCATTAGTAACAAGGGAGGGGGAGAATGATTCTTGCAGAGTTCTGAAATTGGGCAGAGCCCATATTAAATAGAGAAATTAAATAGGTTGGAAGAGGACAGTCTGAAAGCTCTAAATTAGAGTCTCATTTAAGCCATTGCACAGTTGCTTTACATTAGAAGTTTCTTGAAGCTGAATGGATGTTTGTCCTCTACTGGAGACTTATGCAAAAAAATTCATGCAGCGTCACAAGTTAACTCTTCATTTTGAAGATG
This sequence comes from Brotogeris chrysoptera, assembly GCA_030323915.1. NCBI lineage: Eukaryota > Metazoa > Chordata > Aves > Psittaciformes > Psittacidae > Brotogeris > Brotogeris chrysoptera. Next base: position 10,047 of record JARCZZ010011646.1, on the reverse strand, counting down.
AAGACATTTCCCACATTATTCTATGGTAGCTTTTTATACGTGTATCATGACGTTTGTCATAAACATTTTTTATTAGTGGATAAGTTGCCTCCTGATGTTCCCCTAAAGAGGCCATCATATCTGGTAGGAGCCTAGTAACTAAAACTTAGCTGCTTTTTACTAGAAACCCACATGTATGCCATCACTGCCATATCAGATATACACATTTGCTCGAAAGACAGCAAAGATGTAAAACTGAATTTCAATCCTAGATGCAGGTCTAGCATTCTGCACTCATGAAATTTCCACAAAGGAAACACTGGTGTTCAGACTACTGGGTTAGACAATTTTTCTTTGGCCACACACCACTCTTACTAAGATTTAACGTATTTTTATTCTGAGTCATTTAACACCAGCTGATTTAAAATAGGGTATGAGGGGGCTACTAAGCTTTCTTGTATTTTTAAAATGCAGTTCCTAGTCTTTTCTCTACAAAGAAACACAATGAAAATATAAATTATTCCCCCAGGGTGAGGCATAAACAAAGAAATGGAAATAGAGTATTAATTACAATGGTAACATTGAAAGATAATTAATGCTTATAAATCAAGGGTGAGGTTTCACCACTGGCTTAGGCCAGTTTATGAGCAAACCTGCGCCAAAGCCATAGTCCTCTCTTTTACTACCTCCTGTTAGACATCTCCCCATGTCCCTTTTTTTGACAACAGCAATCTTGGGATCACACACCAACTTGGACCAGCTAAGTAAGTGAAAGGAAAGTGAGAATAAAAAATATCCCTATCAGATGCTACTTAGTGGTGTATGAAGGGGGCCTATAGGGATGCTAGGGAGGGACTCTTCATTAGGGACTGTACTGAGAGGACAAGGGGTTGGGTTCAAACTTAAAGAGAGGAGGTTTAGATTGGGTATAAGGAAGAAATTCTTTCCTGTAAGGGTGCTGAGGCACTGGAATGGGTTGCCCAGGGAAGTTGTGAATGCTCCATCACTGGCGGTGTTCAAGGCCAGGTTGGACAGAGCCTTGGGTGGCATGGTTTAGTGTGAGGTGCCCCTGGCCATGTCAGGGGGGTTGGAACTAAATGATCTTGAGGTCCTTTCCAACCCTAACTGTTCTGTGATTCTATGAGGGTGAAGGAAAAGCTGCAGGAGCTTGACAGAAAGCAGGAAGTTGGAGAAAAGCAAGCAACTTCAACTGTCATAAATCTAACACCATTAGATTAATGTATATTTGTATCAGCTGAAGTTGATGAAGGTCAGCTGTTGTTGTTAAATTAGTTCTGCAGCTAATCTCCAGTAACTACTGTCTTCATCAAAGCTGTTATTTCACGTGCTTCTATACGTGGCAATTTGTTTCCTACCTAGCACTGCTGCTTTTCCAAGTTGACTGAAGAAGCAGCACTGGATTATTTGATGCTGAAATAAATCTAACTATAGCACACTAACCATGAATCATCCAGACTAACATCTAAGATAATCACCCAGATCTCCCTCTAGTCAGTGATGAAACAAGATAGCCAGTTTCAGGTCTGGTTTCAAGATAGGGGGAATAAATCCCCTCGGGGCTGCCAGTTCTCTCCATGTATCATGACTTCATTGTACTTAGATTTGATGTCTTTCCAGACATCATAGGCCAAAAAGTAAAAAAAAAAAAAATAGAATTGAAAAAGTGTTGCTCAGCTTCCAAATGAGAACTACGTTTGGGTTTTTTAAAAAGAAGCTAGAAGATGCAGCTAAGAGTGGTGGGGATAACAGCGCATGACTCAGTGCTGAAATCTTGCTATTGGTTCTTCGTTTGTCCTCTGTTAGGTAAACTTCAAAAAGGGTTTAAAGGCAACCAACGGTAAAATAGGATGCTTTATTAGACACAAGATACTCGTTAAAAAGATGAAGTTGCATCCAGACAGAGAACGTATAGAATAATAAGTATTCTAGCATATTAAATACAAAAACATGAAAGAGAGCAAGAAGCAAGTGCTGAAGGAATCAAAACCAGAACTACATTCTTCTAGCACATCAGGAAGAAGCAAAATGTGCTCTAGAGAGTCCAGCAGGCTAAGTGATGATCACCCAGAGAAGTTAAATGCCCTATCAGTGCTTGATATACTGGTTCATTTCTTTTGAAAAGAACATATAAAAACTGAAAAAGAGCAATGTTGGTAAGAAAGGTATGAGACATCTTCTACCTGTAGAAGTAGGTAGGGGAAGCATTCAGGCTGGAAAAGAGACAGCTTGATTGACATATGGTAGGTATCTGCAAACCATGAGTGGCCTGAAGAAAATGCTTAGGAATGAACTTTTTCCTGTCTCTTCCAATATATGAACTAGGAACCATCACACAAAGGCGGTCAGATCCAGGTCTGAAGCAAACAAAAGGAGATGGTTCTTCATGCAGCACAGAGCTATAGATTCTTGTCCAAGGAACGGTTCACATGGGCTCAAAGAAAGACTTGACAAGTAGCTGGTGAAAGAATCTGTTTAAGGTTCCTAAACAAACAAAATGCACCAGGTCCCAAAAAATTCTTCTCACCCAAAAGAAGCTGGATGTGGCAGAAGACTTAAAGAGGGAAGAACCATCATTTTTGCACTGTCCATATTTATTCTTAGTCATCCATTTATGGACTCTGACAGAGAAGGAAGACCAGGTAAAAAGGACATTTGTTCTCACATAGTACAGACACTCCTGTGGCCACTCTTACATCCCACACTGATAAAGAGAGATGAAAGCACTGACCAAGATAGACACCTAATTTTTGTGAAACTAAACTAGGTAAAGCCCTCATCTTGTATATGTAAAATACAGAGATCTGTTTATATTTTTTTTTCTTGTGATTCTTCCTTGAAAAAATTGGTTGATCCTTCTTACATTTTCAAGCAGTTCGCAGCATCACAGGGTCTTGGACATATACTAGTTTCCAGTTCTTCACATTAACTTTCCTCATGTTTCCTTGTTGGGTTTTTAGAGGGATAGGGTGGTGGCATGGTGGTGTTTGCATTGTTTTTGTATTTCTCAGGACAGCAATTTTCTGTTTCTAAATTTTCCACTTCCAATTAGCAAATATTATTTCATCCAGTATCATTTTTAACACATAAGCCTGTCTGGTGCGGTTAGCTTCCTAGCAGCTAAGCAATAAGGATTCTAGCAACATAGTTAGAGAGGTGTACTTGTTTAGACATGTTCTCCCTCTGCATGAGGTAGTGAGTTTGAGTTTGTGTATATATACCTGCATAGCTCTACAGGACAATATACACTTCAGAAATGCATAATTGTGTGTACAAACTGACAAGGTTCTAGACTGTGTTGGGGCTCTCTGCTATGACATATTTGAAAAATAATTTATCCTCACAATTCTGTATATTACAAACATTTTTTCACAGACTGTCTGAACAGAAAGCACCAGCTACTTGAGAGCAATGTCAGGATCAAGACATGCATTTTTTTAGGATAGATTTGTCAGCAACTTATTGCCCTGGGTTCAGCAGTAGCTGTTGTTTTTCTCCTTCTTAGTAGCTGGTGCAGTGCTGTGGTTTTGACTTTCAGTATGGGAACAACAGTAATAACACTGATGTCTTTAGTTGTTGCTCAGTAATATTTACTCTGACCAAGGACTTTCTGAGTCTCATGCTCTGCCACGGAGGAGGAGAAGTTTGGAGGAAGCAGAGACAGAACACCTGACCCAAACTAACCAAATTGGTATTCCATACCACAGCGCATCATGCCCAGTATATAAACAGCGGGGAGTTACCTGGAAGGGCGAGATCACTGCTCATTCAGGCTGGGTATCGGCCGGTGGGTGGTGAGCGGTTGTATTCTCTTCCCTTGTTATTTCCCTTGGTGGCAGCAGCAGTGGTTTGTGTTATATCTCAGTTACTGAACTGTTCTTATCTCAACCCGTGGGAGTTACATTTTTTGATTCTTCTCCCCATCCCTCTGGTAGCGGAGGGAGAAAAAAGGAGAGGAGTGTGCAAGTGGCTGTGTGGTTCTGTTACCGGATAGGCTTAAACCATGACACTTATAAAATCTAATTTTTAACCCTGGTGGGTTATACCATGGAAAAGCACTGATTAGTTAATCTACATATGTGTAGGCAGACGACTGTCAATGTCCTTTAATGAACACTGCAGGTACAACATGAAGAATATGACATGGCTATAGAGGTGAACAAATGAAAAAAGCTTTTTATGCCATTAAAAAGAATTCCAATTCACAGTAATTCAGATGTTTTTCTTTCGTTTGCTTTTATATGTGTGCATGTGAGCTTATTTTAACAGTGCTGGAGGAACCATTTTTGAAAAAGAAGGCTGTGACTGCTCAATAAATGAGCAGATACTCTCCAGAAAAAAATGTGTGAAGCCTTAAGTCAGGATGTCCTGTCTTTTCTTCCTTAGCCCTAAACACCTCCATCTTACTAAGAATGTTAGAATTTCACCTCAGAGGCAATGATGGTATAAAGTAACGAGGTAAAGTCAGCAAAAGCCCATGCATACAGTTAGTTGACATCAGCAGGAGGTGTCATGCTCAAGGTATGTGCAAATAATGTGTATAAGATCGCACAGACATCTGGTAGAGAGAAAATTTTTACTTATATCCAGTACTGAGACAGAGAGTAAGATTGCTGCCTTCAGAGCTATAAAAAAGAACTCATATGGTTATGCTGAACATGTGGTTGCTCAAGGAGGATGTTTCTCAAAGACTGTCAGGAAAGGGAAAACACAACCAGGACTGCTTTCTTATTTCCATGTTTAGTGGTTTACGACAGTGGAATTTGGGGCCTGCTATCTATTATAATGGAGGGAGTATGTAAGTCATGGCATCATCTGGTTTAAAGGCCTATAGCTGTTGTTCTTTTCCATCTAGGATCAGACAAAGCGGCATGAGGCTCCACATAATTAAGAGCAACTATCCCACAGCGGCAAGGAAAGCTGAATAGATTTCACTGGGAAGCAGGACTGACTACAGTACTTTAAAGACATGATTGTAAACAGAAGAAGCAAACCAGAGAACGTTTAACAGGAAAACGGTACCCTGACCCTCTCTGGATTAAATGCTATCAATCAGGTTTAAATTTAGCTTCTACATGGTCCCAGCTAAAAAGAAGGCAGCGGGGCAAGGAAAGCTTAACGCCTGAGAATATTTGTATTGCATGGCAAGGAAAACAAGCCTAAAGTCAACAAATGGCAGCCTGTAAAAACAAATAGTCCTGATGAGAACGGCACTGCCACCAGAAAGCAGCCAGAAGCAGAAGAATTGTCTCTCCACTGTTCCTTTGCTGACTATCCCCAGCCCAGCACTACCACAGTGCTTCTGACTCAGCTGCTGCCTCCCTCCTAATGTAACCCCTGAGCACTTGCCAGTACCCACACAATGCTCTCCCTCAGCATGAACACTGCTTCCCTGGGGTGGGCTGGGCTGGGCTAGGCTATGGTGGGAGGCAGGAGTGGAAAAAGAGCAGGAAATAGCTGAGTTTTTTTCCAAATACTAGTAATGTATACATACACGCATAGTAATTGTCTTTATCTGTTCTAAGATAAACCAGCAGAAAGAAAATTTGGGTGTAAAATGAAGAGAATAAACAACGCCATGCCTACCAGCAAGCACATGGGATTTCAGAAAGCATGTGAATTCCAAAATCAATGTCCCATCTGTCATCACCTATTCACTGCGGGAGGAGTCACAGCTGTGTGACGCTCCATTTCCTCCTGGTGCATGGGAAAACACAGCCATGCCTTTGGACGGGACTGAGATATTTGGAGATCAGTAAGGAACACAAAGCACATTTTTTTAGCCTTGAAAGACACGACATAATTTTCACAAATCTGCATTTACGTACCTGAAAATGAGCAGTCTGGTGACGTCAGAACCCATTTTTAAAGCATTTTGAAATCCTGCATCTGTAGGTTTTGTATTGGTCCCAAGGATATGTTCCGGAGATCAAGTTCATATTAACATGCGTCAAAGAGTTAGGTCTCCAAGGTGACAAAGGATAAAGTATGTTCAACATCTTTTCTTTGTTTGCAAATACCATTTTGTCCTTTTGTCTTCCCTGTTCGAACCACCAAACTCCTGGACAAAGGCCAACAGGGGAAAAATTTCTGGGAAGTTCCTCAAAGGCAGCAAGTTGAAAGGGAACCTCTGCTCTCTACAACAATCTGAATACTTTTCTGCATCATCTTACTACCTTTCACCTTCCCACTCTACTGCGCTAATAGTGCTCTACTGCACTACTAGACTTCTTTCCTACTTCAAACCCGCTCGTGCACATTAACACCTGGGCAGTGTCCTAGTGCCTCGACTAGCTGTATATATTTATGTACATAAATATATGACCACACACATTCTGTTTATTTTTCCTGAGCTTTGTGGGTTTGCTTGTATTAGTGGAAACATGTTAGTAGATGCATTGCCTAGGTAAAATGCGTTGACCTACTCACTGTCTACTCCTTCATGAAGAAACCCACTGAATTGTGTGTAACCTGGAATAGGCAGCAGCGCTAGACCCTACAAAGTTTGGGTGAATTCTCGTTCAGACATAGCCCGTGTAAAATTGGTGGCAGAGTTCCAGTCAATTCAGCAGAGAAAACCTTGCTCCGAGGATGACTCTTCATTTCCTTACCAGTTCTCTCAGAGAAGATGAAGCTAGAGTTAAAACTGTTGCATTTATAGCACCAACACTTGCATAACACACTAGCACACAGCTTCAGGTTGGCTTCATTTTCTGATGTCTGTATCATTTATTTGTCCAGTTAGATGCACGCAAAGTATAGAAGATATACATCAGACTAGGAGACCCATCCACCAAATATAGGAATTTGGAAATAGATTTATTTGCTCAGTATAAGAAAAAAGAAGCTAAGACTTACATCTATGCATTTAAATGCATTTAAAATAAAAAAAAAAAAAAAGTGGAAAATGCATTTAAAATTAAATGGTAAGAACATAGAGCACTCTTGTATATGCAACTTTCATTTTATGAAAGACATGATATAGCAGTATAATTACAATTACGCAGGTAAAGTACCCAGAATAAATAAGAATGTTTTCTTTTCAAGAATTGCAATGATACATAGAAATCTATCATCTTAGGGCTCTGATTTCATAAGTCTGTAATTCAAAACTGGATTTTTTTTCAGAACAACTTTTATCCTATAGATTCTTCAGTTAAAAAAGATTCATCCTGACTTCATTCATGTTCTTTTGGGGTTTTGGTATGGTCCTCAGGGATAAACAGGAACTATAGCAGAATTGCATTTTTTCACAGAACGGGGAAACTAAAACAGGGCCAGGCACCTACTGTGCTGCATAGGTTGAGATGACCTGGAATAAAGAAGAAAGAAAGAAAAAAAAATCTACAATATTAATTTGTTGCTCATAAAGGACCTGATTCCACAGTGACTGACAGTATTTGCACGTTCATGCTTCAGGTTCAGAACAACCATCCTGTGAAAACAAATCTGAGGTTCTTCCCCTAAAACATGTTCAGATAATAAACAGAAAATATAAAACTAATAGGGAAGAAAAGCTGAAAGTTTCCTATGTTGCTGTGAAGAATGTGGGAAAATCACAGACAGTATAAGACTGGCATATTATTTTTCTAGAGGTATTTATAATAAAACCTCCTTTGAATCCCATGAGAAACACCCTTGTCCTGGTATGTCTAATGGAAAGAATGCTGGCGAAAGTCTTAGAAAAGTCACACAAGTGGTAAAATATCCATAGGTAAAAAACACTTGGTGAGTCCATACTCTCCTTCCTAGCTCTATGGCATGAAGGCTGGGCTGGACAGAGCCTTGGATGGCATGGTTTAGTGGGAGATGTCCCTGCCCACGGAAGGGGGGTTGGAACTGGATGATCTTAAGGTCCTTTCCAACCCTAACTACTCTATGATTCTATGGTTCTATACCAGACCAGTATTTACCTTCAAAAACATTGCTCTTCTGACTTGGTAAACACGATGATAAGGAACGAAAAAGGAAACAACTATAGGTTAAGGTTATTTGAGGCTCTGCGTGTGTTCATCCTTGATTGCTCAACAGAGGCTGTGAGCAAGTGTGCTGCCTTATCTCAGTGCCGGTGGCAATGCAGCGACAAGTGCAGAAACGCACCTGTTTCTTCAGGGCTGTGACCAAACTCCTACGGTCCCAGTTTGGTAGCAGGCACTGCAAGATATGGCTTGGAGCAGCCAGAAGCATTTCCTGCAGCTCCAGTTGCATGGGACTGCAGGGTACCCCAGGGGAAGATTTACACGCCTCCCTGCCTGCAGACCTGAAGGGGAATGAAGGAAAACAAGGACAGAAATGGTAGAAAATTATGGCAGGCATTCAGGATCTTACACTGTTTTACTGATGTTGAGGCCAATAGAAATGTTTGAAGATCTGTCTGGGTGAAGGTATGTCTCCACGGGGTGCCTGAGACCAGCCACAGGAGCGGAGCTGGTGGGTCTTGACCTCACTCTCCATCCTCCTTCCGACTGCTGTCTGAGGCTGCCTGACTGCCCTCAGGAGATGGGTGGCTTTGGGAGCGTTTCTTGTATTAAACCCTTGTCACAGGTCAGTTGCTTCCCCTAAAAATACCCATGTCTTGTGGCTTCTGTAGTCACATAACTTCATGTCTCCGTTACTCCTTCCCCAGAGGAATGAAGTATGTCAAGCTGCTGGCAGTTAAACTGTATTTAAAGACATTCTTATTTTCTGAATCATATTCAGCGTGATGCTTGTTTTAATTATATGCAGAATGCTGTAAGATGCATGCATGAAAGCCTGTCCATAAATAAACATGTCTTTAAAAGTCCTTATTTATTTTCCTTGAGTCAATTCCCTCTCCTTTTCTGAGGTACACAAAAGCTGGGATATATGGTCTCCAAAGCCCAACCACAAAACCCAGGCACCACACGACATCAAACAGCCTCTTTGCACCACTGCTGTGAGGGCTCACTTGCACCACGGTACCTCACGGATGCCTGCTTGGGAGCCTCCAAAATGGAGTGCAGTGAGCCAGGACAGCCCGGGATGGATCACCGCTATGCCTCCTGGAGGAACTGGCTGCCCTTAGGCAGTCATAGTGGGAAAGAGCAAAGCTTAGCCAAGGGGAACACACTGTAAAACCCTGAGGTTGGCCACCTCCTGCTCCTGGAAGTCAACAGCCGCAGGGGCTGTGTGTGTGTGCAGAGCACAGACCTCGACCCAAACACAGGTCCCGGTGGAGATGCCGTGTTTCTACCGCACCCCGTGCCGGCGCTCAGACCTCTCAGGACATCCATGGGATGAGGGAACATCACCTGCCACCAGGCCAGGATGGGGGCATGGGCGCCAAGGTCAGCCCAGCAACGGGGGACCAAACATTGACGGCGCAGGCTTGCCTGTCAAAGGGCCTCTTTGTGACTGGTAAATAAAAAAAGCAACTCGTTTCGTGTTCCAGCTTGCGCCCTGTGGAAGAGGCTGAGAACAGCCCTGTGAACGGCCCTGATTGGAGGGCAGCCAGGGGAGGCCACCCCGCCGCTTTTCACAGGACCTCTCTCTGCTGCCGGTCACCCACGGGCAGCCTCCAGCACAGATTTGGCTGCCCGGCCATGGCAGCCGTCCTCTCCCCGTGCCCCCGGTGCTGCCTGCGGAGAGCCGCCCCGCGCTCAGCCCTGCCAAACCAGCTGTCTCCTGACGGGAGAAAATAATCTGGGATCAAGCACAGGAAACTGGGTCTGCACAGGCAGGCGAGATGAGAAACTCATGGGTTTTTTTGTGGCAACCCCCCTGGGTCAATGCGCTCCCCCCACCAAGCAAAGGGAAATGAAAATAAAACAAATGGAACAAAAGCAGGTACACCCCACTGTTCTTCTTTTTTCTTTTTCTTTTTTCTTTTTTTTTTTTTTTTTAACTTTCGTGTGTAAAAAAGGAGAGAAAGGAAAGCATCCAAATCCACCTCTCCTTCTGGCATCAGTGCACTCTCCTGCCCTGGTTCCCACGACAGCTTCTGCACCCTCACCTCAAATGCACACGGCTGTCTAAAGACCCATGGGTTTTACGAAGAGGTGTGCACGCGAAAAGCCCCCGGAGAAGGCC
>JARCZZ010011645.1:0-29855 GCA_030323915.1 Brotogeris chrysoptera | reverse complement strand
TGCCCAACCTGTAGCTGTGCCTGGGATTGCTCCAACCCAGGTGTAGGACCTTGCACTTGGCATGGTTAAACTTCATATATTAGGGAGGAGCAACATTCTTCATACATGAACAAACATATGATTCTGGAGTAGAGAGTGATCTAAAGTCCTTCTGATGCTTTAGACTGGCATAATGTTTAGGAAGTACATAACTGGCCATCAGTAATGGTATATAGAATAGCCTTCCTGACAGAAAGCAGTATTAGGCTGCTCTGTGCTACTTGAGTACTTGACTGTTGGTGCTGCAGAGCTTCCTGGTGAGCATGTTCAGGCTCTGTAAGCTGTGGACACCCCTGGAAAAATCTCTACATGATTCCCAATATTAGGAAAATGGGAATATGGGAAACTGTCCCTCCTATTGGAGGCCTTTGTGAACCTTACGAGGTTCAACAAGGCCAAGTGCAGGGTCCTGCCCCTAGGTTGGGCCACTCCCTGGTATTAATACAGCCTGGGAATGAACAAATTGAGAGTACCGCTGAGAAGGGGATACTCATAAATGAAAAGCTGAACATGTGTTGACAGTGTGTTCTTGCAGCCCACCCAGAAAGCCAACTGTGTTGGGACACATGAAGGGAGTGTGATCAGCAGGTCAGGAGAGGTGATTCTGTCCCTCTATTCTGGTGAGACCTCATCTGGACTCTTTAGCACAGGAAACACATGGACCTGTTGGAGCAGGTCCTGAGGAGGGCCATGAAGATGATCAGGAGGATGGAATCCCTCTGCTGAATTGAGGTTATTCAGCCTAAAGAAGAGAAGGCTTCAGGGCAACCTTACTGTGGCTTTTCAAGGCCTAAAGGGGGCTTATGAGAAAGATGAGGACAGACTTTTTAATAGGTCCTATAGGACAATAATTTTATACTAAAAGAGTGTAGATTCAGATTAGATATAAGGAAGCAGGGCAGTGAAACATTGGAACAGGTTTCTCAGAGTGGTGGTAGATGCCCCATCCCTGGAAACATTCTTGATCAGGTTGCATAGAGCTTTGAGCAACCTGATCTAGTAGAAAATGTCCCTGTTTATTATAGGGTGGTTGGACTAGATGACCTTTAAAGGTCCCTTCCAACCCAAACCATTCTGTGATTCTGCTGTGATTCTGTTGGGAAAAAGCTCTTCTCTAAAAGGGTGGTCAGTCACTGGAACAGGCTCCCCAGGGAAGTGGTCATGGCACCATGCCTGACAGAATTCAAGGAACGACTGGATGATGGTTTAATTTAGGTAGTCTTGCAAAGAGCAGGGAGTTGGACTCAATGTTTCTTATGGGTCACTTCCAATGCGATTCTATGATTCTGTGTGCTCATGATCAGGTGGAGTGTGTCCTTCCTTGTCTCTTTCAAATTTTGGGTTTTTGTTTTTATTTTGTTTGTTTGTTTGTTATTTTGGAGGGGGGAGAACTTGGTGTGCTTTGTTTTGCCTTTTTTTGTGTTTGGTTGTTGTTTTGGTTTGGATGCACCTTGCAAGATCTGTCACTCAGTTGCCTCTGTGATTGGATCTTCCGTGACAATGAGCACATAGGATATTGTTTCTTTTTCCTTCTCCTGGGAACAAATTCTTGATAATTGGCTAGGATTTTCTACTGTCTTGCCAGCCCCCATATCTGGCGCAGGAGGACACTACTTTCTGCAATTACTTCTCTGCAACACTCTGATTAAGCAGTAAGACACAACTTCAGATACCTCTGTGTGCATCACAAAGTCAGTTGTCAAATATTACAAGCCTAAAGATTCACTTTCTGGATCTTCCTGTAACTGGAAGTGCCAGTCAGGATTAAATGTGCTCCAGTCCTGCCAGCAGTTGCCTGCCTAGGATGAGGGGCCCATGGAAGCTGTGGCAGGCAAGGATCACAAGGGATGTAAGGGATGGGAGCAAGGCAGGGGGTGGTGGTGTGAGATTTCCATGGCAACAAGGTGTCTTACTATGGGTCATCTGTGGCTCCAGTGCAGAAATAACTCCTCAAGCCTTCTGTAAATAAATATGTGCCTGGAGCTTGATCCTTCACTAGTACAAGTTCAGACTTGTGTGGTTGCTTTTGATATATGACTCATGCTGTGAACATATAGCTTGTGGAAAAAGAAAAAATAATTTACAGTTCCCTGTTACTTTCTTATGCTTTTGGGAAATCTGTATTTAAATGAGATTTTATTTTTTTTTAAATACAAACATATGTTCCTGAAAATGTAATAATTTATAACATGTAGGTTTGGTTTATGAGGTCTGCCGCATCTGTCATGAAAATCTTCCATAACTTACAGCTCATGAGAGCAAGGGCAGAAGCATCTTAAATCTAATGTCTGTGAATTAAAAATTCTAACTTCTGGAGAGCATTACCAAAGTCAAATCCTATTTTGCATCATATGTGGTGTTTTTAAAAAAGCTTAGACTCCACTGCTAACTAAGCTAACTTCTGCATTTGAAAATAAAGCTGGAAAAATGATTACGAAGTGATGCCAACAGTCAAACCAATTGGAATGCATAAGGTCTTAAGTATCTGACAAAAAGTAGAGGGAAGCAAGAGAAAAGAATCCTATTTAGTTCTCTTTTCAGCGTTAAGACTCCGGTAGCTTTTAACTAACTTGTGATACCCTGCTTTTCATGTCAAACAATATTATTTTCTAAGCTTTTCAGTGTTGTAAATAGTATCAATTAACATAATCTCTCTAGTTTCCTCGGTAACAAAGCCTATCAATTCAATGACAGTTTCAATAGCATGGAAAAGCACCAGCATCCAGAGTTATGGACAGAAGTACGTAAAGTAGGTAGGCTGGTATCTGTTGTCTGCAGACCAGCTGTTTTTTCCTCTGATCCTTTCTATTTCATGAGTTACAAGGTGTGTGATTAAGGATAAATCTCTTCAAACTGTGCTGTACTTGTGCATCAGTGGTTCTTGATGCTGACTCTAAAGGATCCTCAGATCCATGCAGCCCAGCTGTGAGGAGATTGATATTTGAGCTTTACAGCCTGAAAAGCTTCTTTATCTTCATATTTTGGATTGGGTATAAATTTGTTGGGGAATTGATTTAAAACTTGCAACATCAAGGTCATGCCATCACTTGTTCCAGTAGACAGAGGAAAGGGGCCTGGTTGCTGCTGCTGCTGCTTCTTCTACCCCTTTCCGATATAAAGGGACAATGTGCAGTTTGGGTTTTCTGTCACTCGTAGCCTGCCTGAAAAAGAAATTCAGAAAGCTAATAGCAGTGGCCAATGGCTAATGTCCGTAAGTCGTCCTGCAGTCTCCACTTGTGAAGGAAGATGCTCTGGAAAGTAGATGTATTCCTTTCAAATGTTTATTATACATATAATCTTATTTATTTATTTTTCTTAACTTTCTAGAGGGGCTTCTTTAGAGTCCTGCTGAAGCTTCAGTCCAACGGTAAATATGCTTCTGTCTCTAGAAATGCTTACTTCTCTTAATTTACACTGCATTGTCAGTACCAAAGTAACAGTGAGGAGGGCAGTAGTGATATGGTGGGGAGTTATTGGAAAGGCTCTATAGTCTTTTCAGGAAAAGGCTATTTTTCTTCATATAGTTTTTCTCCATTTTTTCAAAGTCTGAAAGCTCAATGTACTCTGAAGAAATACAGCATATAAGACGAAAACATGACTATGTCATACTAAGCACAGACAGAACTGTTTTGATGTTTGTGTTCATTTAGATCCTTAAAAAAAGGGAGGGAGGGGCTTATATCAGGCGTCTTGAAATAGGTGCTGAAAGTCCTGTGGGACCTGACTCAAGCTAACCAGAGAACATGAAAAGTCGTTAAACAAGACATGTATTGCATGCTTCATTTAGTTCTGATGACCACTGCTGTTAAGTTCCAAGTTTATCTATCTCTTAGTTCTACCCATCTCTAAGCCCATGAGCATTGCAAGCATGAGCAAGATTTCTTGCAGGTTTCTGAGTTCAGAGTTTAGAAAAATAAGGTTGACGAGTCAGGCTTGCTCATGGTCATGAGTGCTGGTAATGGTACTCACCCCCTGAAGTAACAGGATGCTGTAGAATGAATCACAGGGCTTTTTTTGACTCTGCTTTCCCCCAGATGCTTCATGATTCAGTTCCTACAGTTGCCATGAAGATATGACAGAAGCTCAGACTGATGGTCAGGGAAAACTTTAATACTCCAAACTAATGGAGTGCGTGAACTTTTTAAGTGTAAGAGTATTCATAGTTTTGCTAATCTAAGTGTTGGAAGATGTTCAGCAGTCTTCCAGCACCATCACCTTAATTCTAATTGGACTCCAATACGGCACTTGCCTGTCAGGATTTGTGTATGCACATAACCTCATTTGATCTGAGGTGGAGGAGGAAAATAGTGTGGTCTTTCAGGCCTTTTAGAGTTGTTTCTCAATATGTCATGTGAGTGCTGACATTTTTCAACTGTTTTGGTTGAAAAGTACAAGTATTCAGTGTGTGTGCAGGTTTTTGTTTTGCCTCCCTGAGTGTAACAGATCAACTAACTTTCATCTAGATCACCTGTCATGATCAAGTCTTCCCTTATGACTGTGAAAGCATTTATTCCCCTCCTCCTCCACTTTTATTCCGCACCTTAATGGTTTTTTGGCAGAACTTGGCACAACAGATCTGAGTGCAGCCTCTTTGGTTCTGTTATTCCTTTCTACTGATCATCACTGAGACGAACAGCAGTTACAGGGAATTGCAAGTTAATGATTCAATGTTTGTATGCTTAGTGAATGTACGGTTAAATGCAATTGCAAACAGACTGTAGAGAACATGAATGCTTGGCTGAAAAATATAGGTGTCCCTCTAGTAATTACCATGCCCAGAATTAGATTTTTGCATGTGCAGAATCTTAGGAGGCATTTGCAAATATGGCACTTAAATGTTCTCAACATCTGTACTGTTCACAAGGGTGGTGTGGGAGAGAATACAATTCTGACACAAAATTAATTGGGCTATGAACAGAGTGATTTTAGGTATTTGGTAGCATTCGGGAGTTTATTCACAGACAAACTTCCATATACTTGAAGGGGCCAAAATGACGTTTGGCTGAGAGAATTTGTGAAAGTCCTCTCAAAATTAGAGCAGCTGCCAAAACCTAATAATCATTTTGAGATGAGGTGTGCTTAGAATGAACCGTAGTAGCCACCACTGGCACTTCAGCTTTCTGCCCTGTCCCTCTTCCATTTTTACCAGGAAGCGCAGTTTATAGGCAGTTGGTGCAACAAGGTGATTTTGACAAAAGCAATCTTAATGTACATTTTCACTTGACACGCAGATACCATAGTGATGGTACAATTCAGTGGTTGCTCCAAAGAAATAGCTACATTTGAGTTAAAATGGGTCTTGACCTTCAGTGCAATCCATACGCTTAATTAACACTTTTTAATTGCTGTGCAAGTAGAGGGTGAAAGTCTGAGCAGCATAACAGCAAGTGACTCATTCTCTGTTGACCAAGTGACATAAAATTGTGTGTATATCCATGTTGAAATAAAGGCTGCAGAAAGAACTTTGAACCAAATTAGTTGAGCTAATATTTTTCATGCTGTTAAAGATGTGGTTCATGAATCAACCCTCAAAATACTCATTATTTCTTATAATTAGGACAAACCACACACTATGGGTGTTCTGTTAGGTTTAGATACCTAGTGATGTGGAAAAGAATTCAAAGGATACTAGCAATAATGGAGTTTCAAAGGACTTTTATGGAATGAGAAGCAGATGTTTTTCAGATGTGGCTGTGGAAACACCTGGGATGAATTCAAACGTGAAGGTCGCAAGTCGAAAACACTTTTGGAAAACAGGAGGAGAGAAGTTCTGTGAGAATTGTTCAAACTCTCTTCCATTTTAATCATTAACGTTTAGAAAATATCTTCACTCTAGTAGCTTTGTATAATCTTTAATTTCATTACATTATAAACAGTATATAAACAATTATATACCATGTAAAGTCAGTACATGTGCATTGAACTGATGGTATGAAGTGATTTATTTTCCCCTTTTCAGGTGGTTTCCCTGTAAGGAAATAAAGTGGAATAATCTTATAACACATAAATATTGGTGGGAATATGTTAGGAGCGTAAGGACCAGAAGAATTGGAAGAACGCTAACTAATATCACATGTGAAATCTTTGCCCAACAAATTAATCTTCAAGAGTAGTTATCTTTGCTGTAAATGAAATGCTGGGTGAAATGGTTGCGTTTGAGAAATAGCTAGAACATCAAGAGATGCAATTGGGCTTTCAGAAATGGGAATGTTGATAGAAGGTTTTATGTCTTGTTCCACTCCATTAAACTTTGTAAGCTATTTTTTTTCCTTGGGAACTATGTTATATATCAGGCACTGTGCAGCACTACTTGTGTCAATCACCTCAGTGGAGATTTGGTCACCCTAAGTGCTTTGAGCAGTCATACTTATCATGAGAGGCTGTTACCTATACTGTGAAATGAGCTTGTTGGAGGTAAACAGCCTGGAATAGGGAATAAGTTAGTTGCCTGCCATCAGCCCTCCTTTGACAGCATACTTGGATTGAATTCTAGTCTGGCAGTGTGGTAGAAATATACAGCTTCCTTGTCTAAAACTGTTCACAGCCACTTTTTTTAGCAAAGAGCTCTGCTGGGAAGGAGATGCCATTAACAGAGCAATGATCCTGCAAACAGCTCTCTTGTAAGCCATCTCCCATGCTGAGCTCTAAAATACGTTTATTAAAAAAAAAAAAAAGTGGTGAATTTAAAAATAGCAAGAAAGAAAAACTTTTTTCCTTATAGAAAGTCATTATCTGGCAAAAATGTGAATTACTGCATTCGTACTGTTAAGAGCCTGCAGGGTGTTCTGCTGCTGGATGAACAAGCTGTGCCCAGGAACCAGCAGACACATCTTGTTGCTCCTGTGCTCTCAGGCAGTGGCTGCCTTGCAGTCTGATAGTCATTTGCTGGGGTGTTTCTGTGCTATCTTTCATGGCTTCCTTTCTGTTCATCCTGTGCCTGGGTGAAGATTGCCATATTGCTGCCCTGAGGTGCTAGAGGAAGGAGCATCTTACTGGCTCTGCTGCCTCCCTCCTCACTGCAGTATAGTATTTTCACAAGCACAGAGAACAGAACAAGGACAGTCCCTTGTTTTAATTGGATTGCTGCCAGGCTGTCAAAGGCTGTTTCAACATATCCTGTCAATTAATCTCATTGAAACTACTGGTGAAGGTTCAGCTGTGTCCTTGGACCTCTGTTAGTTAATTCATTTCTGATTTGGAGATGGGTTAATAAAAGTGGCAGTGGCAAATTCCTTCCCATCACCGCAACAGAAAGGGTAAAATTCAATGATGGGTTATATACTGCAACCTAGACAGTCTTTTGCTAAAAAAACCTCATGCTATTTGAAATTAATATTTTGACCTTTAAATCTGCGTGGCATATTCATAAGGTGATTTCATTGCTATCCATTCAGAACCTGCTAGGTATGGAGTTCATTATTCAGCACCTATTTGACAGTCAAGAACTGAGAAAGGAGACTTTCCTTATGTAGTGTTGGTAAACAAGATGAAATTGATGGAACATTCAGGCTGATAATCCAATACTTAGTTGTTATAAGATTCATCAGTTTTGGTTTTTGAGACCCTGTTTTCCTAAGGATAGTGCTAAATTTAGCATTCAGCTTAGTTCCTTTTTCATTCATCTTCAGCCCACAGTGAAATATCATTGCTCTCCTACAGGTTCATTTGACAGTATGAAACAGCAAAACGGTACATTTTCAGAGTAAGTATTTGAATTTTGGATTGCTAATAACTGCAGTGCATTCATGATGCAGTGGTGTGAAAGTGCCTGTGGTCTCAGCAAGCCACAGAAACCATCAGTGTTTTATGAGTTTACTACAGTGCTAACCTGTAACTGCCACAGGAATTTCCTGCTCCCTTTTTAAAATAGGATTTCAAAGAACACTAGTACTTACATTTAAAACCAACCTTGGAAATGATTAAAGGGTCATCTCTTTTTGGGGAGGGTGGGCAAGGGCTTCAGTTTGGGCTCTAGACCAACAAGGAGTGCTGCAAGCCTGCTGTTGGTACCTTATGGCCAGCCTGAGAATACAGTGCTCTTGCTCAGACTATGTCAAGGTTCATTCATGCTTGTGAACATCAGGGACATGGTTTGCAGAATAACTTGAATGAAATGAGGTGTTTTCCAACTAGAGGTTTCTAACAGTCCTCTCTGAAATAAATAGAATGTCTGATGTCTCTCAGAGCTGCAATTGGTGAGGCAGTCCATTTTAGATAATGTAATGGTGGCTTTCAGCTTTTTCTATTACAACGTATTGTCAGTGTTGTAAAGTATTTCTTGACTAAATACTTCGAGTATCACAAACACTGTTTAATATCCCTGCCCTCCCAAAGAAGCTTGCATTTGTTGTCTCTAAAGACCGGCAATGACTAACACACATGAATGTGTATTTGGTTAGCAGGAGAAACTTCCTTATTGACCATTCTTCAGTAGCTTTTTCTCCACAGAAGCCAAGATAAGTCTACTTAGAAATATTTGGTGAGGGTAATGCACATTTATGCAAGCTAGAATTGTTAGGTATTCCTCAGAAATTGCCTTTCGTAGAGTTTAATTTATTCTCTAACCTTAAGCCAATACAAAAGTATTTCTTAGGGGCATTGAAACTTGTAACGTTGGAAGCGATTGCATAAATGCACCCTTTCAATAGTGGCATCTGTTGCCATTTGGTTATACTTGCCTGTACATATGTAGCAACTGAGAGGCAAAGGTGCCTCCTGAGGGCTACCTGACAATGTACAGTCACAGGCTTGTACAAGCGTGATGCACTGGCAGTTCAATTCCTCTTGGCATTAGATCCAAGGTCAGAGTATGAAAAATGAAGACACTTCTGACAGGACAAAATCGGATTTTTTTTTGGTACAGATGTGGAAGATGGGCTCTTCTGTTAGTTTCCGGTATTGATGATAGGTAACCTTATGCCATTTCTGTAAAACCTAGTAAACTTGGTCCAAAAAGGTTAGATTCCATTGTGCCACAAGATTGAGTTACAGTTGACTTCCACTTAGCTCCTGTATGTAGTATATTTGTTCATGCTTTTTGTATCAGGCTTATGGCAGGAAAACATAACAAGAAAAAGTGTGATGTGAAAGGTGGTATAGGGACTAGCAGACCCTTGGTGCAGGGAGGGGCCAAACCATATCATGTTGGAGAAAACGGTGTATTTCAGTGAGAATCTCTCCAGGTGGAAGCCGAGGTTATTAGGACTGATATTTTTTGTGAAGTACTTCAGTATCTACTGATGAAAGAAATAGGTTAACACATAAGCTGCTGTAAAACTTTGGAATGGAATAATGCCTCAAAATGGTTTTTATGCCCTAGTTTTCTGAGGACGTAAGTTCTGCTGAGGCAGATGTATATTTAAAGGAATAGATATAATAGCTCATTAATTACCAAATTAAGTTTCACTGTTCCAAACTTCTCTTTTTCATTAGCTGAAGCACTTGGTAAACACACAAAATGTATTCTTAAACAAATGAGTTCTTGGAAATTTTCATGTTGCATCAAGGGACTTGTACTTTATTTCAGAAAGGAACAGCAAATTGCATCTCCTTAGGCTCAAAAGAGGAAAGAACCTTTAGTTGCTTTTTTAATGATGTTAAAATGTCCTTAAATCTTCTCAATGAACATTTTTACTCTGTTTCAGAAGAAAAAGAATCTTGATGTCACTTTTGGGGGGGATTTTTGTCATTTTGGTTTTTTTTGTGTGTGTGTGTGGTTTTTGTTTGGTGGTTGCTCGCGTTTGTTTTTGGGTTTTTTTGCCTTTTTTTAAATTTTGTTTTGTTCTTTTCTGTTTTAAAGTATAGGGGGATTGAACTAGAATAACTATATCCCAATACACAGAAGTTGGAACTTCAAGTACTATGTAGTCACAAATGAGTGATATGAAAGACATCCCGTTTTCATCAGAAGTCTTGGCTGACCTACGCATTTATTTAGAGGTAGTAGAAATGAAGCCTGCTCTTAGCTTTCACTGTGTGAATTGTATCTGTATCATGTGGAGTTGAATAGTGTTTAAGTATAGGTGCAAAGGAATGAAGTTGGGAGTAAAGAATCTTTCTAATAGAGCTGTTAGGATGGGGAGAAAACTCAGTGGAACATTTTCATGATAAGCTTTTCATCAGGTTTTTATAAAGCCATAGCAAACAAGCTAAGTGTGGCACAAGATCACAGCCAGTTCAGATTGTTTATGTAGAAGCTCCAAGCAAATGCAAACCTGAAAAGCCTTTGAATGCTTAAAAAATTAACAAATCCACCTGAACTTGTTGCTTCTATGAAACATTGAAGCACATTAGACTTAAATGAATTGTGTTGCAAATGAAGACATTCAAGTAGATTTTCTAATTGCTCATATAGGATGTACAATAGAAGCATTCAGTTATTCAGAGGAAGACTAAAAAAAAATACCACAAAAAAATCCTTGGGTATTAATAGGCTTATTAATAAATTGGTTAACACTATGAGAGCATATTTTAGAAGTATTTTGACAGGGCCTTTGTAGTAAATCTTTACCTACTTTTCTCTAAGCCTGCAGTTTCCACTCTGTCAAACAAATGCTGCTTAGCATTTAGCAAAATGGTAAATCATCATTAGTTAGAAACAAGCTGAAGTAAGCTGAGTAAAGAGCTAATCACCCTTAGGTAGGCTTCATGGGGAACTGACAGTGCTCAGAAAAGCTACAGGCACCACTCAGCTCCTCTGTGGCTTTCTTGACTCACTGAGACTCCATTTACTTTTGGTTTCTAATTACAGTTAATAGTTCAATAAAAACACTATATTGAGACGTATACTTACAAAATGGTGAGGTTTTTTTTGTACAAAGAAAGACATGGGGGGAGTGACATTGCCTGTGGGAAAGGCAGTAAAATGGAAATCTACTGTGGATATATATTTGAGGGCTAATTAAAGGATTATTCATGTTAAGGTAGATGGATGACTTGGTTTACTTTCAAATTAAAGCTGCACAAATGATGACTTCAACTTTATTGCAACCTTTGGTTTTTGGGTAGTGCTGCTGATCCATTTTTCTTTGTCTAGGTAACAATTATGCTAAGAATAAATCTTAATCTGCTTGCTAGGAAAGATTTGATCTACAAGTTATATTTGGAATTCTGATCACCTTAATGAGATTTGTTTAGCTTAGCTCAGTCTTACTGTGTGTCACTGAGCTCTATTTCAGTACAATATTTTAATATATAGCGGTTACAACCCCTTACCTCTGACAAATCAGGTCCAGAATATTGCCTCAGCTGACCACATTCTGAACAGAACTTTAATTACCCAATGCCTGATAAAACTTCACAGTATATTGGGAAGTTTTTCTTTGAGTTTTCATGTTATTATTTAGCCTGTGAAATGTTCAATTCTCTTTGCTGCAAAGCACTGGTAATAGTACAAGATTTTAAGTTGAGAAATGAGACCAATTATTTTTGGGAGCATTCTGGGCCCATTATAAATAGAAGATATGAGATCTTTAGATTCATTATAGCATAATATCTTTTCCCATCAGAAGCACTGGAAAACAGGCTGGTTCTGGCAGTGCACATTTTGCATTGAGAAACTGTCAAGATATAGGAAAAGATTGTTTGGAAGATGGTACCTAATTTAAAAAAACGTAATTTTTTTCCCCCTTTGGAACTGGTATCTTCATGATTCATATTATTTTTCTTAACCATTTCAGTTCCTCTTTCCCTTTTCTACTTTGGTGTTTCTGAGTCTGCTGCTTTAGACAGTTCTTGGTCATAAGCAAGTGGCGATTTTAGAAGTATTTTTATTATTCAGGTTTCCAAAAGTGATTTTTTTTGCCTAGGCCCCAACTCCTCTCCTTTTTCTGGGGGATGGGGAGTGGAGGAATTTCATTAAGCAGTCTGTTCAGATGAGTCAGGGAAAGAGCGAATCTTACAATGCTGTTCAATTAAATGGGATCTGAATGTTCTACCTCATTTTGAGTCATTAATTAGCAGTAATTTGATGAGGACAAGTTGCCATATACAAACTTCAGGATTTTCTTCTTTATCTTTTTGGGTGTTATCTTTTTAAGCATATTAGCCAGCACTGACTTTTATTAGATGCACCCAATGGTTTGGTCCCATCCTAATCTACAAGCATCACTACATTAAGGAAAGCATAATGAATTTTGATCACTAGCTTTATAGGATAACTGATAAGACATTTCCTTCTTCATTCTGTAAATGCAAGCAAAAAGACAGGAGGCTGAAAAACTCATGGCATGGGGTGCTATTCTTTTTATAATTATTTTTGAGTTTATGTCATGGAAACTGTTAATACTTCAAACATGAAAATTCCCTGAAGAAATTCAAATGTAGTATTTTGTTTCCTGACTTTAATTTATGTAGCTCTAATTTTAGATGTTGAAGTAGGAAACGGGGAAAATGGGCAAACAGATTTTAAGAACCAACCATGAAAGTGCAAGATCATCTTTAGTACTTTTTTCTGTTGGGAATAATCCGTTGAGTTGCCAGCATCAGGCTGTCTGTAAGCAGTCATGGAAGTAAAATCGGTACTGATGTCAGGGCACCTCTGTGCTTCGGAGTATTGTCTAGCACAGCTGGGTGCTAGGCAGCTAGTAGCCTGATTTTGCAACCTGAGCTAGAAATTCTGCTCCTTGCTATGCTGCGTCATATAACTTACTCCCAGGGTACCCCTGAAGATGGGTTTTTGTGGTGTTTCAAAGCCAGTCCAGCATCTAACTGCAATGAAAATGGTAGTTTCTCTGGTTTATTTACTGGCTGCAGTGAGTCTATTAAATTAGTGAAAATTTAGGTGTGTACGTGTAAGAAGTATTTGCCATTTAGCTTTCAGCCTGTGGAAAGGAGATTGTGAGAACCCATGGCCAGTGATGAAGGACGGGAAAGCAGGGCCAGTTTTAGTGGCACCTTGCTACTAGATGGCTTAGATAGAAGTAAAACTGCTTTAGAAAGGCTTGGCTCAGATTGCTTCAGCAAGAGGAAGTTACATTTAGCAGCTTGACTTTATTCTTAGTGCTTCTTTCATCCTCTGTCTCTTAGTAGCTGCCATACATTGTGTTCCAAGAACATCACAAAATGAAGAACTGGCCTTGGATATCATATGATAAATTGCAGGCTATGGGACAACTAGATAACTACAACCCTGGCCAGGGCAAGCTACAATAAACGTGTTGATAATATTTTTCTGCATATTATCGAGCCCATAACCTCGACTGATCTAGTAGTTTGTTTGAAATTGTCAGATCTACTGTCACTTAAGACCCCCTACACTAGAAAGGGTTTCCTGATAGACTTCTATTCTGAGCTTCTTTTAGGGTTCAACCAGTAAAAACCTTTCTGTATGTAAACCTCCTATTGTTATGCAAACAAAAGCATCTATTTGGGCCATTTGGCAGACTGTTGATAATCCTTTCTACCTCTGTTTACTTTACTTATTATGGTAAGCCCTTTGTACTTAGGCAAGGTCTAAAATGCCAGCTAGCTCACTTTCCTTCTAATGACTGCTGTGGTGCATCCTTGAAGTTCTGTGTCAGGGGTTCTGCCAGTTCTTCCTTCCCTCTCTCAAAGATGCAAGTGAGATTTTTTAGTTCTTAAGGTTATTTACAGTATGAGGAGTAGAGCCCTCCCCCCTTGAGTGCAAGTAGCAGAGAAGGGAAAGCTACTATGTCATGATCTGTAACTGTAGCTGCAGGGGGAAGGCGCAAAACAACCCAAACAACAGCAAAAAACCTCTAACCCTCAGGTTTTCTTTACATTCATTGTTTTCTCACTCTGTCAGCCTGAGTCTAATAAAGGCTCCAGTTGCAGGAAGAAATGGGGATTTCTAGGCATTTTATACCAGCTGAGCTCATGATGATGTTTTAATAGTCTATTGGAGATGACTCAGCCAGCTCAGAATGTGTAAAATCGTCAATTATTTATTCCTAAGTTTTGTGCATTGCTGGTCTGTGGAGAGCATTAAGCCTGGATAAAAAACTACTGTAGAAAGGTTGTGCTTTGCCTCTCTCGAAACATTATTAAAAATATTCAAGTAAAGGTTGTAAACAAGGATGTTTCCTCTAGAGCAATTGCAGACTGAGCGCTTAAGGTACTATTCCGTATTCAGTATTCTGTGCTCACTCTTCCTCTCTAACACTTGCCTAGCCAAACAGCAATGCTTGCTGTCACAGTTGAAAAGACCTAAATTCATAAACATTTGCTTTGCGTATTATGGTGGCTTGGTTTCCTTAATAATTCTTCCCTGCTTTTTATTGCACAAAATCATGTTACTTAGCTATGACTCACTGGATTCCTGTTCACGTGTCATTTTGCAATTAAAAATGAAATCAAACTGTGCATTCTTTCTTCTATCCTCTGGTCTAGGTGCTATTATGCTTTGCAGTTTTTCAGGTGTGATGTGGGATTTTTATCTTTTTTTCTATTTTGGTAATGATTTGCAGATATAGCAGTGATGTGTTTGAGGAGAGATTTGTAAGAGTGTTACCCTTTTATTTAGTCAACTGATGCAGGTAGAAAAAACTACTCTGTTTTCCGAGTGCAACGAGTCTACATGCAAGCCAAGAAACTGGTATTAGTAGCTGCTGAGAAAATCCATGCAAGGCTAGCTCCCCTGAAGTAAGATTCATATATGCAAGACATGTAATACCTTTCCCTGTGTTCTTTATCTGCAGCTGGTTTTGTATATACTTTCACTTTTATCAGAGCATTGCTTGTGTAAAACAAGTGGAATTTTAATCTGACTATGACAAAATGGGGAACATTCTGCTCAAATAGCAATGCCCAGTCTGTGTCAGATATTAGTGTTACAGCTAGGTCTTCGGAAACATCTTGCATCTCTGACAAATATTTTAGTCTGTCATCTGTCAATAAGATTTATATCATAGCATACAAAAATACAACTGTACCTGAAACTTATTCTCTAGGTTTCAGGATGGCACGCAGTCTAAGGCTAGGCTTCAGTAGTACTATCCTGGGACGCAAAAGGTAAATAAATAATAATTACAATAAAAAAAACTAAACTGGGGATCTGGCTTATTTTCTACTGCATCCAAAATGACTAGTAGGTAACTCAGCCATCAGGCAGTATTCTCTTAGTTTTGACACTGTGTTTAAGACCAAATTCAGTTCCGATTATGTAGCATTAAAATGATACTTTGCATATGCTGCCTGTGGGTGTTTGTAGAAAAGAAACTGTCTAGAGGATCTTATAGTACCCTGAGACTTGGAGATGTCTAAATAGTGGTGAATGAGTGACAGATTTGAAATATGAAGATAACTGATTAAGATATTGGCTTTGAGCAATTTCACGTACTCCACAGTCTGCTCCTGAGGGTAGAAGGCTCCATGCTCTCCTGCAACTTCACAACTTCAGTCAGGTATCGCCAGGATGATCCTTTGTATTGCGCTAGGTTAGTGAATGCTATAAGGGATTTCAACCTTACCTCTGAGTTTTGACACTAGGACCTTGACTTTCCAAACTTTGTGTTGGATTAGTGCTGGGAAGCTTTTTCACCTAAAGTAAACTTACTATTCCTGCCCGCCTTGACTTATACTAGTGAATCTAAAAGCAATTTATATTTAGGAGAAGCTGAAAACCGGCAATTGAACCTGATGTTTCCAAAATTAATGGAGTGACTTAGGAAAGTTAAAACAAATATTATCAAAGAGCAAGAGGAGCTGTTTACTTTCTATGTGTGTGCTTTTTTCCCCCCAAGCCTGCACAAAGACAAAAGTTCATCAAAATGTGCATAATCAAGTGCATCCAATGAATCATCAAATGCCATGAAATGTCGTAGCAAAAAAAATGTTCCTGTGACACTTGCTAAAAACATTTTCCCTCCTGATTTCCCCTGCCAGGCATGTCTCAAGATAGAAACATGAAGGAAAATGGACTCCCACTTTGTGAGACATTTACTTTCTCTCTTTTCAAATCTCCCAAAATATTCCTGTCTGCCATAAAAATGGTCATGCTGTCAGAGGGGCTGGTTCTTTCACTCTGCATCACTGACCATCCAGGAAGGTGGAGAAAGATCCCAGAACAGGTCCACTTGGACTTATTTCTTTGTAGGGAGTAGTTGATAATTACTGATTTTGCACTGATGTAAGCTTGATGTTTCATGCCCATGGTACAGACGAATAAGTTGTGGCTGAAAAGCTAGACAAGGATAACTTATTAGCAAAGAGCATATTGAAACATTACTGCATTTGCTTACAAAGAGCTACCTGTCTTTGCCTGCCATGATGTCATATGTAAAACCAGGCAGTGTTCTTTCTGCAAAATTTACCATGTATGTGATTTCAAAGACTCTCCATTTGAGTCACATTTGCTTGATTATAACCTTATTGCGCCATTGATGATTTATTTTTGTTTTATAAGAAACACGAACCCTCAGCTCTTTCTCTTTCTCTGCCGGTGATTTACTCTAATGCTGTTGATTGTTCCCACTCAAGAGTCTTTCCAGTTTGCTGCTATGGAACACCTTTATCAAGGCAGCTGCTCTGTTCATGTATTACACATGCTCTTTCGCTTGCTTTAAGTTCATTTGTTCACTTTGTTGCAGGACTGCTGCAGGGCAACTTGCTCTTTAATTGCCTCTGTTTGCTACTCAGGCCCAGGACTCATGTCCTAGCTGTAGAGAAGATCAGAGAGGCTGCCTCCTCGAGAGCAACAAGACTGGCAGAGGTTATAGGGTCTCCTCGAGGCCCTCAGGGTGTGTGGGCCAAGCAGGTCTCCATCAGAATATTGATAGTTCTAGTGAAAAGAATGGCGTCTTTGAAAGTTGACTCTTGCAGGGCTGGGGAGTCTTTTGCATTAGTGGCATTTGAGAGTGTAAATGTAACCAAGCCAGGAGGTCAGAGATCAGGAGCACAGAGGAAGAATCCAGAGGAGGCAAACTGTGGTGATGACATGTATGGTCCGGTGTGTACAAAACCGACATTTCGTGTGGCGTTGCTCCTAGAATTCTTCGTCTTGTTTTCTCTGGTGTTTCGTGCTTGCACCTCTCTTCGGAGACTTGTGTACTTGTGCAGCAGCATGTTTGCAGTGATCTCCAATGTTGTCAAGCTTTTTGAAGTGCTATGTGTTTATAGGATGTAGTTTCTTACCAGTGCTGTAGTGTGGCACCAAAACAGGGCTGTGAAGGGAGAGTGGAAAGCAGCAGCATGACATTTTTCATTTTCATCATTTTTGACAGCTGATTCATACTGAGAGCAAATAAGAGTACTAATGATGGTATTTCTAGCTGAATCCAAATGTAGCAACAGTTTCAGGAGCAATTCTGCTTTACAGTTGTTTTTCTCTAAGTTTTCCTGTTTTAGAGGATAAGTAAACAAGTTATACTCCATTTAGAAGGAGGATGAAAGTAATTTGTACTTTTCTAAATCTGACACCCTTACCAATGTAAAGCAACACCTATGTATTCAAAGTTAAGCAACCCTCCAGTCTTCCTGAAATCTGGGTCATTTGTATAAATGCCTGGCTAAAAATGATTTTGCCTCCAGTGTCCAAATATCCCTGCGTCCGTGCCCTCTCCCACCATTAGCATGCCTGACCCTTCCTGTCTTGAGTGTATGGCAGCAGATACTGTCAGAGGAGCTGGCTGGGCAGCCTGGAGCCTGGTGGTGAGCAATTGCATTTTATCTTCGTGTTGCCTCTTGTTTCAGCTGCTGCAGCATTTCAAAAGGACAAGCTTAATGAGCTGTTAGGGGGGGCAATATTAGACAAATGTGCAGATATGTTAAAATTCACTCAAGAGCTGAAGGTAGCTAAAAAAAACGGGGCTTTTGTTTGTTTGTTTTTTGTTTTGTTTTTAAAAATTTCTTTCATGAAGTTCAGGGTATTACTTTATCGCCACCGCCTTATATCACCGCAAACAGCTTATTGTATGTAAATGCCTTTTAGTAGCGCACAAAGGAAAATGGTTAGCAAGGAGTACATCTTTCCACTGACTTGAAATGAGTATTAGGCTTCAAAGTAAAATCAGGTTTTCCTTCCCTCGGAGTGGATATCAAAACAAACAAGCAAAAACCCAGGCACAAACTGGTCAATTTCCCATTAAAATCAATTTGAGAATTAGGTATTTTCCTGAGGCTTGCAAGCTCAACATGAATTCAATTATACCAAGTATTTTTGCCATGCACTGTTCAAAAGTACATTATTTTTTTTTCCTCCCTGGGTTGTCTGCTCTTCAAACCTGGTCAGATCCAGAAGAGCTTTTACTCCTCTTGTACTGTGTGAGTGGCCCCATTTGTTTCCCGGTCTGTTCATTCAAATCCTCTTCACAAGGCCAATGTTTTTATGTTTGTGTGGTGAGTTTTTGTTAGGGGGTGGGTGTTTGGTTCTTTCCTTTCCCCCTCGCCTCGTATGGTAGGTAGTACACATTTGCTCCTAGTAGTAACAGACAAAGTAAGAGATGCCTCCTTGCAATCTGAATGTCACTATAGTGACCTTCATTTGTTTTCTCCTTGCTCAGGTTTTTCTTCATGTGGGAGTTTTTCTGTTTGCATTTTTCTTTATTTCTTTAACCTACTGGCCTTTTTTCTGCTGCTTCAGTCAACAACTTTTGATAATCTGAGTAAGACTTCATTTTTGCTTTTTTGTATATTTAATGTTCTGCAGATTAAACAGATTCAAGTTTCTATCTTAATGTAGTTATAAGCTTCAGGATTAGTGCAAACTATTTAAAAACCTAAAAAATAAGGACCTAGAGTATGGAGCCATGTGATGTATTGAAGTCAGTTTGCGCATGCTGTCCAATTGGCAAGACACTATTTTTTGCCTCTAAGCAATCGTTGCTTTCTAAAGGATTATTACTAATGTAAATGCTGACACTTGCTGCTCTCATTCTGCATGACTATGTATTATTTTACTTTTGCTTTGTGATGTGTGAATATAGAAATTGTGTTCAAGGTTCAGATTATGTTATTTCTGATAATGGCTGATGCTTTAGTTGAATCAAATGCAGCCAATTATGAGATAACAGTGTGATCTGATTATTTTTTTTTTCTAACTTTTTTCAGGAGTTGAGTTATGCCCTGAATAATGTGAACATTTCTATTGGTTTTGTTTTGTTTTGTGTATGTGGGGTTTGCCGTCTTATTTTTTTCCTATGGAATGTAATTTCATGTATTCTTATTGGGATTAGATGGTTATATAACTTCTCTGAAATCTTCTAACTCTTGACCTTATTGTTATGTTCTGTTACCAGTTTTTGTAGACAAATTCCACAACTTTCCACCTTGAGTCCCTTATGGGACTCAAGCAAGCATCAAGCATAGCTTGCTGAAATATAACAATCGTGTATGCCTGAAAAGATCAGGGATACACAATTGTTATATTTCAGCAAGCTATGCTTGATGCTTGCGTGAGTCCCCTAACACCAGTTTTCTCGTGTGGTTTATCTGTTTTCTCTCAATATTTCATCAGCCATATTAATTTTTCTCATTTATTTGTTTGTGAAGTGTGTGGTTTTCAAGTGTTGAACTATGTATTCTGAAGAGAAATTGTATAGAAACAACTTGGATTGCAAGGGCTAAACAATGTTTTTCTGGCTGATTGTCAGGCTAGGAAAAAGATGTTACGCTCGCCTCTAGTCAGTATCTTAATTTGTGTCCTGGCGATGTCTCAATCTGTCTATGTCCAAATAACATAAGCATTTTTAATGCATGTTTATATTTCAATCCTTTGGGAAGAGATCTTTAAAGCTGGTATCTTGGTTAACTAAGAAGTTTATGCATAATGTGGGTGATTTGACTCTCAAACCCTGGACAAAAAAATAATACACAAGAATAGGTGGGTCCCAAATTGACATTTGTAGGGTTGAATCAGAACAGACAGGGCTGAATGAATGTATTTGACATTGCAGTCTTACTCAGGCAGTCTATTCTCTAGCTGCTAGCAGTCCTTTATGGAAATGTAAGCCCACCTTCAATCTGCTGTAAGAACAAGGGAATGAAGATACTGTGGAAAGTTTAGTTGAGCTATATGGACTCTTTTCAGAGCTGATAATAATTTAAAGGGAAAAATCCTTGAACAGAGTACCCATTACAGAGGATGTATTAACATGCAGCTAAAAAAATGAGAGCTGGGGAGAGAGAATGCACTACGTGGTTCTAGTGTCTCCTCAGATTTGCACTTACCCCTACTATGGGGATGTCCTTTGCTTCATAATAAAACGGTATGCCAGAACTAAATGTAGTGTTTCCTTATTGACCATAACAGTTCACAGCTACCGTCTTCAGCTGGAATACTTGTAGGTATAGTGAGAAACACTGGGTTCCCTCTTTTGTGTAGTTAAAAGAAAACAGAGGTGGGTATCTATCAGGTTTGTTATCTACATTTATTTAAAGATAATAAACCATTCCAACTTCCTCTACCAAGGATTTAGAACATTTATTAGCTTGAAGTTATAGTTTTCAATATTTACAACATCTACAGATCAATTGTCTGCTGGTTTTATCTTAACGCCGCTGGGCATAACGTTGTTGTCCTTGCCTCTTAGTTTCTGTACTAGTGCCCTCTGGTGATTAAATGTTGTTATGGAGTCCTTTCTGCAGAATGGGTTCAGCTAACGACTGAATTCGGGGCTCAGGAGAAACGCCTTATGAAGGAAGGCAGCTTGGATCTTTGCAGAAGAATGAGACATCTAACTAATCATCCACTTCTGGTAAAAGCAGTCCCAAGACTTATGCTTTAGAGAGGATATTCATCTACAACAAATTAATTTTAATGCTTGAATAATTAGCTGAACTACTGCGGTTCATAATTTGCCAGAGCTGGATAAGCCACCTTCAAGATTATTTGGGCTGAGGCACCAATATGGTTTTGGAATCAGTGATCATCACCTTGAATTTCAGTTTGTTGCTGTCAGGCAGCGGGTTTGAAGGATGGACTCCTTGCTATACATTTGCAGGCTGTTTTTGCTATACAAGACAACCCTCTAAGCCCTTAGTTAGTAGTAGTGTTAGTAGGTATGTGTTGTTACAGCGGTGTGGAACAAAAATGGAGGACTATTGAAGTCTGGAAAAGGTATCAACTACTGAGGATACTCTATAGGCCAAAGTTGTATGCTGAGTTCAAAATTAGAAATGTCATCTTACAAATCTTGTTTGAATGTAGGCCAGGATAATGCAATAGGTATGATCACACTGTTTTCTGTGTTTTATATTGTTTTATGCGAAAATTCAAGGGCCTTTGTGTTAGTTCTGTACAGTGTTTCTCAGAAATCTCTGCTGATCAATGACAATGCCACTCACCCAAGAGGAACGTACTATGTTTCTCAATTACAGGGTTTCTTTTCAGAAATTTATCATATTACCTTAAAACATAAACAGTGTTTACTGGGTTTAAATAAAAAAGAAGTATTTTTAAAATATATATGAGTGTGCTGCTGAAGGCATCACAGTGGGAGTTTTTATTGCATGCTCTGCACCTCAGCTTAGTCTTATCTTCATTTCTTTCTTCTTCTGGCTCATGTGGATTGTAGGGATATAGTGAGTCTTCAGGGACTGAGTTTTGGGTTGTTTTTTTATGCATTGTGATGTAGCTATACATGAGGCTTGTTTTTCATTTATTGGCCATTATAAGTAATAGTTGGGGAAAAAGCCTCCAAGCCAGCCCACTTTGAAACTGATATTGATGTCTTTTTTATACTTATTGAGAAGACTTTGTGGATGATAATACAGTGATATTTAGTTACTTCTGACATATGCTGAATGATAGAATGCTTTGCTTCAGATAAGGTGGTGTGAATAAGCACACTGAAGAGTCCTGAATAGCCATCCATTTAATTAAAGTATACTGGCTTGATGTTCACTGTCTTCTTTGTGTGTAGCTGTGGAATTTTGAATTAGTTGTACATGATGTAGGGACTTGCATTGTAGAAAGCCTTTTGTGGATATTTCGCTTGAATAAACCATATCCCTTCCACTTGCAAAGATTCTTTGGGAGGAGAGGAAGGTGCTTAGAGAGACAATACATATATAGAATCAAGTATTTTAATCCAGTGACACAGCCAGCTAGGAGGTAGGATGTAATTTCAGATCACACGTATATAGGATGTTGCATGTTGGAATGACCATCATCCTGACAGTCATCTTATACTTAAGAAACAATTTTCTTCTTGTGCAGACTTGAGAATGCGGGTTTCTTCTTGCTGTGCATCACCTTGTTCCTATCTCCCACTGCCTAAAAACAGATGGAGCACAGAACTGTTTATATTAAAAATGAGTTGCTTGTGAAAGGAAATGGAATGAGGATATATGGAAAACTGTATCTGATTACTGTCAGAGGCTAATTTTGCTTAAGGTCCCTTCCTTTCTCTTCTCCCTCCTCCCCTTCTAATACCTTCCCACTGCAGAGTTTACAGCCCTTCAAATATTATATGTCTTCTGACTGACTGTGGACGATGATCTTTTCCTTGTGCATCTCTAATTCACTACATTCAGCTGCCTGCTTTTACTAGGCTGCTTTGTCAATGTGGGATGGAGCCTACGTCTGTCAGATGAATTTCCCTCACGATTCCCTGAGGAATCATCAGGTCACAGTGAACATCTGTAACAGACTGCTGTCCCTGCTGCTCTGACTCAGCCCTGCTGGTTATCAATGGAGAACTTCAATGACAGGGGGAATGAGGAGCTGTTGCTATTTTTAAGATATTTACAGTATAAGTTGCATGTATGAATAAATCAATATTTATACAAAGAAAGAATGAGAGAAAGAGTTTTAACCCTGGTTTTGAAGCTATATCTTATTCTGGGTTTATTCTTCCTTTTATATATGCAAAAATAAAAATATAAATAATAACAAGGGGAGGAGCTCCAGCAGATGAAAACAAGGAAGAGACTTTCTTCCTGGCTGTGAGCAGATATGGGGAGCAGTTTTCTGAGGTGAGAATGCTCAGGTTCAATCCCATTTTCTTTATCTTTCAAACCAAGGGATCTGAACTCCTTTCCTTGGTAAGTGCTTTTATCACTAAATCTATAGGTGTTTCTTCTCTGTCTTATTAGGTATAGTTTGCCTCTCATAACTGTTAGGATATTTTAACCCATAACTTATTTAAACACGAGGTCTATAGGTTAAGAAGTCTATAGGCAAATTCTGCATTCTTATAAAAGAACAAATTTCAGCTTAAATTCACAAGTGTGTTGCTTGAAAAGGCTGTACCACATCAGCTTAAAAGTACAGTTTTATGATTATTAACTCTTAGATCTACTTCAGAGCAATTGTAAAAGAAGCAGAATGTGGGCAGGTACCAATTATCTGTGACAATTAATGTGCGTCTTATTGTACATATTTAAGAAATTAATGACAGTGGGTGGTTAGAACTGTCTTATTACTACTAATTAATATGATAAGTCTTTAGCAGGCCATTGGCAAAATAAGAATACCAATTAAATGTGATGTCAATAAAGTCATTAATTATAGGAGAACAGATATATTTGAAGTCCAGTAACAATAGCTGGAAACAAGCTAAGCTTTTTTCAGAGACATTTCAGTGCAACTGCTACTTGAAAAGCAAGTGTATATTTTTCTCTTAAATATTTATTTAATGGAAGTTATCCCAAGAAGTGTATTCAGTTGTTCTTGAGTAGAAGAAAATGAAATTTTGTGGCTGCTTGATAATTTTCTCATCTTGCTTCCTGTATTTGCACCTTTTTAATGTTTTCACCAATAGCATGGAATAGCATATATAGAGAGCCTACACTCATAAAGGTTATCTTAATATAAACCCAAGTTAATATTTCTTGATGTATCTTGAGTTATGATCTCCTCTTTCATCTCTTCTTTCTCTACAGTAGGTGCTATTCAGGGTGGAAGGAACAGACCTACACACACACTGCAAGCAGAGTGTTGGGCAGGTTGGATGGAGGGTATCCTGAATGTTGCTGTGCCTGTTGTTTGATGTTGGTGCTGGTTTGCACCTGCTTGACCAAACCTGGGTGTTTGGCTCTGTTTGACAGCATGGGACTCAGAACCTGTTGCGGTGGGGTGCCACAGAGCATTTGAGGGAGCGCTATACCTCAGCAGGAGACAGAAACCCTGAGGGAGCTCCCAAGGAAGGACACAGCCTTACAGGCCTGTGGATGCAGAGATGCCTAGGACCTCTTGCTGAGGCTAGGGCAGAAGAAGATTGCCTGCAGGGTGTGGGTACTGATTGAGATGTGTCACCATGCTGAGGTCAGTCTGGAGGAAGTCAGCTGAAGTGCACCATCGGGAAAGATGAAAACACAACTGAGATCTTCAGAGACCCTGCAGAGATGAGGCCCTGAACTCCCAAGTTCACAGAGGAGAGGCAGCCAGAAACTGTTTGGGTTTGGAGTATATAGACTCACACTACAGATAAGGAGAGTGGTAGCTTCCCCATCTGCAGATCTGCAACTGCAGGGTAGATAGCTCCACTGCCCTAGTATATGATGAAAAGCAGAAAAACACATCTGAGGAAACATTGGAGTTGTCTGAGACTGAGCCAGGCAGTGGCACCAGCAGGAAGCATAGCCAGTAGATTGAGAGAAGTGATTATCTCTCTCTACTCAGCATTTATTAAACCAAATCTAGAGTCCCATTTTCCTGCTCCACCTCAAATACAAGATGTTGATGAACTGGAGCACGTTTAGCAGAGGGCCCTTAAGATGGTCAGGGGCTGGAGCACTTGCCCTGTGACATGAAGCTGAAGGACTGGGCCCTGTGCAGCCTGGAAAACAGGGAACTCCATGAGGCCCCAGTAGTAGCCTGTCAATACATCTTGGGAGCTAATCAAGAGGATGGAGTCAGGTTTTTCTGTAGTGGGTCATAGAAGGATGATACAGAAAATATAAATTTACTGGAGACCTACCGATGTCTCTTCTGATCTTAATAATCCCACAACCCATTTTCTGTGATCATGATGAGCTTCCCCCACCCCAAGGATCCACCCTTAACATACTGTGAACTTTCAACGGTTTGCCTAGTTCTGATGTACAGAAAATGACGGAGAGTGTATAATTGTTTGACTGGAAAGGAGGAGAAACACTGAGGCAGGAACAGAAGGATGAATTATGAAGGCAAAGGGAAAAGACTTGGACACTGCAGGATTTTGGAGGTAGGAGGAGAGTAGGGTAGCTGAAAACTATCCAATAAAGGAAGTGAAATATTTCCTTTTGGGAAATGCATACTGCTAACAAAAATCCTCAGTCTCTGTGAGGGTTATAGCAACCTTAATTGTTATATTTGAGACTGCATTGTTAATATTCTGCAGGATGCAAATGATTTGTTATGAGAAAAATAATTGAAGAACTGCAAGTAGCATTTCCTGATGGAGAGGCTGCCTGAAAAGCTTCATTCCAGCTGGTCTTCCAGCTGGTGTTGTTTCATGAGAGTGTTGTTTCATGTAATGGGGAGAATTTTGGGTTTTCTCAGTTTATTTCATAACTTTATTTTCATTAAAGACCCTTCCGTTTGGCGTGGTAGCAGAATAACCATCTCTCCCTTTGAATTACTTATTGCGCATGGTTTTGAATGCTGTTGCGCAAGTATTGATGCCTCTTACATTAATGAAGTTTCTGCTGTGAGGGCAGGCAGCTCTGTCTAGGTGCATTTTAGTATTTGATTAATTGTCAAGCAGGGCAAAGGCACACTTTTTCCAAGGGCTTGATGTATAAATCATCATTCCTTTTCTGTGTTAAATTACAGCAAAGCTGTTATTGGAAGTGGATCAGCAGCCTCCTCCCAACATCTTGAAAAATCATTTATTTCCTACTATGACCTCAACTATCCCCCTCAATCTGTCAGGTTTTAAATGATCAAGTGTTGCACCACTTTCACTTCTGCTGTTCTGTGCTGCCTTCAGTCTGATGGCTGCAAATGTTCCCAAACACTTGCAAGAGAGCTGACTACTGCCATTTTAGAGGTATGAAGTGAGATAAGTACTGAAAATAAGGCATGATTAATTTAAGGAAATAATTTAGGGCACAAATCAGAGAAGAAGATGGATTTTCTTCTATTCCTGTTGCTGAAAGCCGTTCTGTCTGTCTGAGGCTTTGGATGTAGCTTAAATAAAGTCATTGAAGGTGGAAAAATATTACATAGCAACTGTAGCTTTTGTGACTGCTGTGGAACTTCTTTTGTAAGGCAAATAGTAGGGTGGCATAAAGAAAATAATGTCTATGCGTGCCTAGACATTGTTTTTCAAGTAGAAAATCAAGCTCAGCTGAAGCTATTTGCTACTGAAGGCAAAAGCCAATGCGCACAGCAGGACAGGCCTGGAGGTGATACAGATTGAGACAATATTTCAAAAATATTTAGCTGCTGCCTCTCCCTGGACCAGTGAGAAACCCAAAAAAGTTTGCTAAAGTTTTGACTTTTCCTTACCTCCTTTCTTATCTTCCACATACCTTCCTCCATCTTTCTATTAATCTGTTCTTTTCAATTTCATATCCAAATAACATTTTGATGTGATCATAGAGCAGAATCATAGAATGGTTTGGATTGAATATAACTTGGGAATTTTGACTTGGAAGAACTTTTCCCATGCATTTTTATTTATTTTTTTTTTTTTCAAAAGAATGAACATAAATACTTGCAGTAAGGTTTATGTACTGAAACATAAAACATCACTATAAATCTAGGGTGCATTAATTCCCCAATTTGTAGCAGTTTCAGTAGTAAATGTCCATGTACATTATAATAGATGGATATTGTGAGTTTTATAGGCTGGAAAAACAGACACAAATTGGATTTGAGATCTAGCCTCAGCTAGGACAAGGAATAGAAGTGTAGTTTTTTGAGTCCCAAATCAGTGCTCCATGCCCCAGCTGCTTTATCCAAGAAAAACAAAAACATGAGATGAAAAAGTTAAAATTGTCATCTGCATAGCTTTGACATTTATACACAAACTTATTCATTTTTAATATCACCAGGAGGAGGAGAAGGAAATCAGTATTTTGCAAGCTAATGAGAGATGACAAAAGCAAGGTAGGGAGGTGAAATAGCAGTACGAGAAGATAGTAAGGGAGTTGCAGCCAGAGGTGTTGAGGAGGAAGTAATGGTCAGTTCTAATTTATCATTAAATGCTTCTGCTGTCTGCTGCAGAGCAGAAGTTACATGAAAGGAATGAAACCTGGCATGGGTAAAACTCTTATTGTTGAGTAATTGAGATGGTCACATGAAGACACTTTTCTAATCTCTTCTCTTAATGTAACTAGTTGATGGTTGCCAGTTATCATTAACTAACTACCAAGGGGGTGAGAGTAGTCAGGTACTCACACACTTGCTCAAGAAAGCAGAATTCTGAATGTGACAATCAAGCCAGAAGGACAGCAGGTCCCCTGGGTTTGAAGGGAACGATGGAAACATACAGATGTTACCAGTCAACGTATACCAAGCACATCTGCAAGGTGGCTATCTGGTTTGTGAGTACCTTTCCCTATCCAGGGAAAGATGAGAAAAGCTTGAACTGAAGCCAAAGGGAAGAGAGAATGGGTGGGTGATATGTGAACTTGTATTATTACAGTTACAGAGACATCATAGTATCATTGCTCTGTAGAAATAGTTGAAACAAGTAGGATTTGTTTTCTGGAGAAGAGAAAGGAGAGCATTTTCAGGAAATGATTTCTGGGCTGGAAAACTGAATATATCAAAAATGTTCCTAGGTGGGTTAGGGACATGCTTTTCACACCTGCAGAAGTGATAGAGATGCTTAGTGATGGGGCTGGTTAGGGAAACCTTTTCTGCCTGAGGAAACAGAAGGGGATCAGCTCCTCCTTGCAACTGGCAAGTTTCAAATCTTGAACAGTGATGAGGAGTCTGGCACAGAAGCAGGTGTTCCTGAAAAACAGGAAAACTGTTTGCATATTGATATTCTTTAGAACTCCATCTCAACTCACTGTATATGGTTCAGATTTAAAACTTGGTTTTGTGTCCTCCTTCTTCCCTGTAGTTTTAGCAGACACTTAGGATGAACCTGTAGGGTAGTTACTTTAAGTAGAACTGTGTCTTCCTTGTTTTCAGCTTGATGTGGAAAGTCTGCCATCTTGTGTGAATGTTATTGTTGCTCTGAAGAGGCTTCCTCAGACTGCATGAAATGTATTAGAAGAACCTTGGTGACACCAGGCCTCTCTAGGGAACTTTGATCTGTGCTGCACTTGTCACTCTGCTCTGTAGATGCGTGATTGCTTTGTCGCCCTGTATTTTGCCTGCCTTTCAGCTTTCACTTGTGTCTAAGCCACAAAGACTGTGAATCCAGCGGTGCTATGGACTGGCGAGTCCTTCCTGTTGGCTGGAGCACCATGATTTTCCCCTCAGTGTTACATACACACACAATTTTGGTTTTGTAACCAACACTCCTGATTTCCAGTGCTGGCAGGTTCATAGGTAGCTTTTAGCTGTTGAATCCATGGCAGGACACCTGTGCATACAATGTGAGCCTCTCCTAGAAAGATCCTTCTGAGGTGCCTTCACTGTAAATTAGGCCTTTAAGCCTCAATTAAGTGACTTCGATATAACTTGTCTAGCACTACACAATATTTTTCCACATTCATTGATTAAATAGGTGCTGCCATCTACCTTTCGTCACTGGATTTCTTAATACCCAAATATTTGTTTACATAAATCAATCTATGTACTGTCCTGTAATATGAATTATTTTATAAGCTATTTTAAAGCTTAGCTATGTTCTGCATTACTTTCTCCTTTCTCAGAAGGTTCTTCTGATTGTAGGTTGAGTTCTCAAGTTGCTAATGCTAATTCTGACATGAGCTTTCAGTGTTTCGCTTTTTAACAAAGCCTACAGTAAATGTCTAGCTAACTTGTCCAGTGATAAATTATGAGATGTGAACCGTAATGCAATCCAGAAACCTTTAATCTATTTAGCTGTTACACTAACAGCCAGTGAAAGATATCCCAGGCTTGCCTTTTTCTCAATTTTTACTTCTCTGCATGATCTCATTACTCTCACTGAATTGCAGTGTTGAGATTATGAATGGTTTTGATCATTGTAGCCTATTCTTTTATGCTTGTGTGAAGCTGCTTATATGTAGTATGGAAGTGGAAAAAAGAAGTCTTGGATGCCTTGTAAGCAATGCATCTGTTGTTATACAAAGAGTGATTTAAAGGTGGTTTCCCAGGCTTCATCTAGAGCAGATTTTTTCTCTAGGTCTCTGACACATCTGCCCAATCCATGCCTGGTGCTTCTGTCCATAGGGGCTGGAGAAACCTCACTGGCAACAAATGCTGTGTGACTCTAGTGTTTGTGAGTGGGTCTGACACAGTTTCTTCACTTGCTTAATACTAGCTCACTGGACCAAACAAGACTGGTTGCAAGGCAGCCTACTCTGTTGAGCTTGAGGGGAGCTATCAGGGACTGTAACCACATCTTCAAAGGGATTTCATGAGAATTTTTCCTCTTCATGTCATGTAGCGTGACTTCTTGTGACCCTTTTAGTTTGGCAGATTTTTCTAGTCTAAACGGAAAGACTCTTCTGAGAATTCTTTTTCTTTCCTTCATCCACCAAAAAAAGGAAATGTCCTGAGAAGATAAAATACTGTTGGCTTATATAATCTTCTAATGGAGACTTCGTAAATGATCAAGAGTGGCATAGTATTTCTTCATCCAGTTTCTAACAGTTAATTCTATAACTGCTAGACAAAAAGTATTACTGAATTCTGCCTAATGTTCTGCCTCCTTTAAGTGTGATTTTTTTTACAAAGTTATGTTATCTTGCTGCAGCCATTTTTCTCTGGCTGATTAAGCAATAACAGGCAAATGTGAAAATGGGATTGTTACATTAATGCTAGCAATGAAAAATTGGTTTCTAACCAGCTTTAGGATAGCTAGCGAGTTTGACTACAGGGAAAT